>JBBMOE010000058.1:795823-1039014 GCA_037975065.1 Chaetodon trifasciatus
CCCCCCCCCCCAAACTCCCCCACCCCTCCCCTCCGCCTCTCTCTGAAGGAGGTTTGTGAGAGGAGAATAGGAGCACTCCATTAAGATTCTTCTTCTCTCCCCTCTGTTGCCTCTCTATGGAAAATGAAGGAATAGAGAGGAGTTGTGAGAACATTATTAGCTTTTTTCCCCCCCCTCCGTCTTCTCTCGGAATGGAAATAGAAAATGAGGAGATTCTCCGCCGATGAGATTGCTCCATCCTTTGAGGCGTCACCTCCAGCTCCCTCACTCAGCTGCAGAGAGGTGTCATGTCACGAATGAGGGACACATCATTTCTTCTATTGTGTCCACTCTTTTTTTCTTTGCATTCTCTGTGTATGTATGCATATGCGGGCCTGCCTGCCTGCCAACTGT
The DNA here is from genome assembly GCA_037975065.1 of Chaetodon trifasciatus. NCBI lineage: Eukaryota > Metazoa > Chordata > Actinopteri > Chaetodontiformes > Chaetodontidae > Chaetodon > Chaetodon trifasciatus. Next base: position 796,217 of record JBBMOE010000058.1, read on the forward strand.
GTGTGTGTCTTCATTTCTTTGCGTGGGTGTTTAGGTGTGGCTCAGGAGTGTGTTGAGTGTGTTGGCTTCGGTGTAAAAAAAGGATCCTTACACCGGTTTGAAGAGCCTAATCAAAGGCTGGCAAATTTTCCTCGCCTCTCGTGTAGTTCTGAAGCAACTGCTGGGCTCCTCTTCTCTCAGCCCCCCCTCTCCTGCTCCCACCTTCTCTCATCCCTGATTACTGAAGGGGCTGCAGGGGGGCTCTGTTCTTCAGCGGGCTTTGTGTCGACGTCCTTCATGGCTGTTGCGCCAGAGGAACCTGCTTCCACACGGGAGCCGTCGGCCTCCGCCTAAACCGAGCTCCTGCAGAAACCGCCGCTGTCTGCATTTCTTATTTCCCCACTGTGGGCGCGTGGACACAAGTGGGTGACATGCAGCTCGCTGTGGCACCAATCATCCAAAAGCCTGAGGTGAAGCCAGAGACAGGAGGGAAGGAAGGAAGAGATAGTAACGGATATATTTATAGTTTATGCAAGGTGGTGAATTAGGAGTATGGCTCTGAGGAGCTTCCTCTTTTTTTTTTTGGAGATAAGGATGTGCTATGAAATAGGAGAAAAGAAATGCTCCAAATGAAATAAAGTTGGGGAATAGAAAAAAAAAGCTGTCAGCCATGTATCTTAATGAGATTAGTGTCTGAAGCAATTACCATGTGATTTGTTAAGGCGACGAACACAAAAATGTTTTAAACGAATCCCAAATTAAAAGAAGAGGGATGGGATGGACGCAGGGGAGCGAGGAAGAGATGGAGGAGGAGGAGGCGGCGGCGGCGGGGGGAGGAAAGGGAAGATGAGGATGAAGAGAGGAGCGTGAGAGACGGAGAGAAAGAGAGAAAATTGACAGGAGGCGTGTACGGCTGTCTCTGGGTGCAGTGAGGAGTACAGGCTGTGGCATCCGCTGGTGGTGCTGCATACTCTCTGTTTGATCAAACACACTTCAAACACCCTCGCTGACTTCCTCTCGCGCGGAGCCGGGCGCGTGCGTGCGCGCGCTCTCCCGCGCGCGTGTGCGCGTTTGCTGAGGAAAGCGTTATTGATGTTTTGTTTATCTAAAATGGGTCAACCCTAAACAAAACAAGCACGGCGTCTGCGGCGGCTGCGTTGTAAGCTGCGGCTTCCTGCCTGAGTGGTGTTGACCCCGCCTGTGTATTTGCGCGCGCGCGCGCGCGTGCGTTTGCATGCGCGTTGCTTCCCCTGTTATCACTCCCCTGCCACTCTTTTCACTTTTATTAAGTTATTCACCATTAATCACCCCCTACGTCCACCTCATTGCGCGTCTTCATCCTCTCCGCTCGCCCCCATTGTGGATTTCCGCTGCACATCAGCGTCTTAAAGAGTCGCGACTCTGGAGAGCTCATTAAAGCCATTAGCGGAGAGGAGTCACAGAATAGTTAGGCTCCCTCTCGCCGTTGTCTGACCTCCTATCACAAACCGGCCCGCGCAGAAACACCCAACCTTTGACTCCTCCGCTTTACGCATGCGAGCCCATCACCTCCTATAGGTCGCCTCCTCATGCATGTTGCATTATGTGCACACTGCAAGCGACTTCTTTAATTTTCCTCCATTAAAATCACTCCAGCGCAGTCACCTGTCACATGAATGTTTGATTAAGAACATTATTGAAGATTAGATTGATGAATTATTGATCAGCAAGGTGGGAAGCCAGTGGGGAGTAGATTAGACGAGGGCCACGAGGTGTGTTTGCGTGAGTGTGCGGTTAATACATGCATGGGACTGTGTTTAATCGACTATGCATGCTTGCTGGTGATTGAGCACATGTGTGTGAGATCAAGCGATAGTGTGCGTGTGCTTTTGAGTTTGTATCAAGGGCAAGCGAGTGTGTGTTTGTGTGTTTTATCCTCAGTGTGCTGGAAGCAGGAAAGCCAGGCAGCCGATGGTAATTCAGCCATGGTTCTGTTTTAGAGGATCATTTTGAATTCTCTGTGATGTTACAGCAGACGCTTTAACCTTACATCAACACGTCAACAGCTCAGCCCAGGCACCGTTAAACTGCTGACCCTCTTTTTTTCATCTCAATGGTGCTTTGGTGAGCGAGAGGTGCTGGATTCAAACCCAGACAGGCCTCCGATTTGTAATCGTTGCAACAGATTTATTTACAAAACTGCTAAAAGAGCATACCTGCTGTAGTTGTGTAATTGTCAGTCAGCTGTGGGTGGAGGTGTGAATAATGCTGCGTTGGATAGGTGTCAGATGACGTTAAAACAGGCGAAGAGCCAGAAAGAGAAAGTGAAGGCATCTGTGATGTTTGGAGAGCCAGAGGGCCGTCCGGCCTGCAGACAAACATGGGATGTTAGAGCTCTCTGATGGGACATCTCAAAGCCAGAAGCTTCGACTGGGCCCCATCAGCACCATCTCATCGGGTATTCAGGGCAGCTTAGCATCGTGGCAAACATGTTCCCAAATATACTTTTGTTGTGTGCTGGAATTATTTTTACTCCTTCATGAGATGTGAGCAGCACCAACGCATCACCGATGCCAAATAAAGATGCAGTACGATTACATTAAAGTTAAATGAAGGGAAAATCCTGTTTTATTCCAACCTGGTTTATTGGATTTATGGGAATAAATGTGGGTATTGTGCCTCCACAGGTTGTGCTAACTTTGCACCTCCATTGTAGAGATTCAGGGAAGCTACATCTTTTTTTACGTGAGTCATTTCAGATTCTTGCCTCTGAGTTTGACTGAAAGCCAACACAAAAAGCAGCCTCCTGTAAAAGCCACTGTATAAAGCTAATTTTAGCATCCTCTTAATCTCCTTAACAGAGCAATAAAGACTTCAAAAATGCTGTTTCTTGCATTAAAAATATGTATTTATATTGAGACTATATATTGAGGGTTTTCCCAATCACTTCAATGTAATCAGTGTTTTGATCATCTAATGGTCATCAGTCAAAAGTCTGCTTTATTAGACATGATAGTTTTGTTCCATCATGATAAAAATACTGTTTTGATTTTGAAAAAAACACCCATCATCATCATCATCATCATCATGATCGACATAATTGTTCCCGCCTTTTAAATGAAGGCCTCAGCACGGACTTTTCCTCTCTCCACGGTGGCATTATTCTTAGAAACTGCATTTTTTTTTTCCCTCCATCATGATTATCCCAGTCTCTCCACAAAACGCTGATGATCAGCAGCCCGAAAAGAGCTAAGAGAGCTAAGCCGTGATTTTCATCATGTTTTACTCTGCATGCGCACCGCGTGAACCTCGTCATTCAGTCGCTCCCCGGCGCACCGTGGGCGTGACAGCCTCCAATCACAAGTCTGACCATTCACACCTGGCTGTCGGGTAGGAAAGAAATGGCACTCAGGGCTTTAAAAAAAAAACGCATAAATTAAAGAGAAAAGCATTTTATGTTGGCGGCAAACACCGTGTAACTCTTGCTTCACGAGAAAATGGTTGTTAAATGAAGCGTAAGTGGGTTTTTGTGGTGACAGGATAATAAATCCAAAGACGCTCGCTGTTCACCTCGTCCCTGTGAAGGGAAACAAATGGGCCATGAGTGTCAGTACTTGTCTTTTATTTAGAAACTCCCTTTTTGTCTCTTGGCCCTAAACTCTCTCTTACCAAAGCATCTGGGGAGCTACTTCGCAAACAACTCTGAGTCAGTAATGAGGAAGGTGGCTTCACCCTCAGCACAGCGTCTCCCTCTTCCCAAACCCAGCCTCCTGTTGCTGATGGCCTTGTTGTGCGTCTCTCGGCGGTGACAACAAATGCCACCGTCTGCATCCAAATTATGCGCCCACGGAGATGTCAGAAAATCTCCCGTTCTGAGGAGAATATGAGCTCTCATGCCCACCAGGAAAATTCTGGGATAATCCAATTCAAATAGCTGTGGGCAACCACCGCAGATCAAATCCTTCCTGGGTAGGCCTTGCTTGCCGGGCGCGCACCCTTAGGCCTCGCTCATGGGCGAATATTAAGGTGCCGTCAGAAGACAGAGGCAATGAGAAGGAAGAACATACACTTGGAAAGTTACTGTTTGCCTTTACTTTTTATTGACAAGAGCCGGTTGCGGGGGCGGCGATGTTTTTGTACCCTTGGTTAAGCAGAAATTGGCTCCATTACATGTCTACTGTATGCTTGTCTGTTTCAATGATGTGAATTTTCAGGCCTTTTTGTACAGGATTGCTTTTTTTCCCCCCCCAAATTTCCATTTTTTCCATCCTCTCGTGACGACTGCTTCTCCGCCGCCATTGTTCGGACGTTTCCTGTGATCCCCTCTTCGCTTCCATCACATAAGCTTGACGGAGAGCACGGGCAGTCTCTCAAAACGCTCCCATCCGCAACAGTAGCGCGTTCACCTCTCTGTGAAAATGTGGAAATCATTCAAACGCGAATGGGTGTGCCTGAATTGGCTGTGGCTGTGTTTCGGCCCCGTGCGCGCGGATGAGCGAGGGCGTGCAACTGCAGGGAGCGCGCGATAAGCCCGTGACGATTCCATTATGGCCGCCAACTTATAGAAATCCGACTGAATTTACTGCAGAATCCAAAACTCTGCCCCCTCCGCCATGCAGCTGCACCCTGCAGACGCAGCTGCAGTAGCACCATGAAGACAGCGTGGTATTCTTAGCTTTAGCATTGCTTATCGCAGCAGTGTCGATGACCAAGAAGGTCTTCAAAAATCAAACAAAAGCACCAAAACCGAACTACAGTGTGCAAATCTGTTAATTTCTGTTTCGTCCTCCTCCCTGCTGTTTCACTGATTTATTCATTTCTGTACTCTTTCTTTTTTTCCCCCCACGAAACCTGTTCCACCTGTTCTCTTGTCATGGTGCTGCAGCAAGAAAAAAACAAGACAAAAATACAGATTAAAGATTAATCTGAAGGTGCTCTGGCACCTCATATCAGCACACGTAAAAGAAGACGTGATTGAATTGGATATCAGAAGCTGAAACTAAGCAAAACCCCATGTGGAGGAAAATGTCAGAGCAGCAAGAAGCAGACTGAAATGAAGAGAATGAGTCACTGGGAGGGTCAAATGATGTCTGCATGATGCTTTGTGCAGGGAGTGGATTTCAAGGCCTTGATGAACCATAAATGTGAAAATATCCAATTTGGTCTGCTGAGAGAAAAACCAAAAAACAAGAAGCTAATAAAAAAAAAACCTCATCTCTCAAATCAAACAAAGCAAATGTGAAAAAATTAAATCAACAGACAAACCGATTTAGAAAAACAAGTCAAAAACCAGCCGGCACCGCGGCAGCCGCCGGCGGGAACTGGACAGCTCTCAATCGGAAAATATGTGAATTCTTGTTTCTTATTCCCAAGAAGCTGACTCTTCGGAGACGTGAGGAATCCCTCCTGACAGCGGTGACGGGCAGGAAGTCCTCCCTGCATTTTCACCGCAGTCGATTTGGTCGGCGTCTCCGGCTAAAACACAGGTTTCTCTCTCATCCCTGAAGCACTTTAGCTTCGAACTGCTGCTGATTTTTCCGCCAAACGGACAAATCTGAACCGAGGTCGGTGCTTTCGGGAAGTAAAAAAAAATCAAAAATCCTCCCGAAACAGTGGACAGCGTGTGCGTGCGTGCGTGCGTGTGTGTGTGTGCATGCATGCATGTGTGCATTTCCCCTCTCCCTGCATCCCCCCCATCTGCAGAGGAAAGAACTCTTTGAACTGTGAACCAATGAGCAGCACAGCAGCAGAAAGATGTTGCTAGGAGCCATTCCTGCATCCAGCTGTGGACCTGTGCATAACACACACACACACACACATAAAACTCACGCTCAATACACACCCCAAAACAAACGCAAAGTGTTTGTCTCAAGGCCACACTGTGGAGGTGATGTGAGCTCCTCCTCCTCTTCATCACAGGATCACATGTTACATATCTGGAACACGTTATCTCCGACTTACATTACTGCCGTTTCTTTTTCTCTCTCTCTCCCTCCATCTCTCTTTCTCTCCCTCCATCTCTCCTGTTTTCTATCTAATGCATAGAGACAGGGTGGATGTATAATTCATACCCCCTCTGCCAGCCGTGCTCCTCTGCGTGTGTGTGTGTGTGTGTGTGCTGCCACCATTACTCGTCAGGCCGAAGAGACAGACCTCACCCAGAGAAGCAAAGCGGAAAGAACAGGTCATCTGAGTACTTGTGTGTGTGTGTGTGTGTGTGTGTGTTGATGTGTACGTGTGTTTACCTCTGTGTCTTTACATTGACATTAATCATGTATAGGCGTGGGAACGCTGGCTTTGCTGACTCCTCTTTTCGTTTCATTACGTGGCTCAGGGTTAAAGGAAGTGAGCGTGGGCAAAAACCGTTGACGTCTGTTTTCCTTTGGCGTATTTACCGGTTTTGGGAGTTACATTTATCTCCGCGTGGCGTGCGCTCCTGCGCCGCTTACGAAGCTGTAAAAGCAGGCCAGCGTTCGCTCTGTGAAGGCAGACATGCTTCTCTGAGCTCGAGTTTCTCTGAAATAGAATTTGGGAGGGCAAGACCCACCTCTCTTCTCCACTCAACCATACACTTACTCATTCCCTCTGGGGAGGAGAGAGGGAGAGGGAACGAGGTACAGGAGTGGGAGGAAAAGAGAGAGAGAGGGAAGGGATGAAAGGAGGGCGTAAAGTGCAAAGGAGGGAAGTGGAGAAAAGAGGGAAATGGCCAAAGAAAGGAGGAAGGTAAGAAGAGGGAGGCCGACTGCTGCACGGCGGTGGAGGACATATCAAGTACTGCATTTAAATACCGTTTTAAGCACTTTATTTACATCCACTTCATGACATTTCAGAGGAAAATACTGTCTTTTGAATGACATTTATTTGATTATCATAGTAGCTCCTTTATAGATTAACGGATAAGTCTGTCAATATTCTTTATCGTCCTTACTCTCAACAAATCCCACGAGGGGATCAAAACCCAAACATGAATTGAACCTAACAAGGACCGTCTCTCCCACCAAAGCCTGTTTAAACATATTCCTTTGTGCAATAGAGTGCCATTGTTGTCTAAAAACTACTCAAAACACATCAAAGCGGCACACTGTTGCAGTGGGCGGCATGTTACATCATTACCATGAATATGAGCACTAGACTGAGTGCCAAATGTGTATTAATACACAGCAGATAGGCATAGATACGGTGGCCGTTAAGGGCAAACACGCTGCATCTTCAGAAACGACGCCAATCAGCGGAAAATGAAAAAAAAAAACACATTCATACATGAAAAGCAACCACGCTGCAAATACAGAGATGATGCAAAGTCTAAAACGCACAAACCCCAAAAACAAGTGCGAGACAAATGCAGCATTTTCTTTTTGCAGTTTCTTTTTGGAGTTTGTGGAAATGTTCTGGGCTTTTGCAGCGTTTTTGCCCTTATCAGCCACCGTACACAGATCCCAACAAATGCACTGTTTACTCTGGTTTGAGTAACATCTCCTCACCCAGCTGTTTCAGTCAGCGTTTATTAAAAATCTAAATTTCTAACTCGTCTTTAACGATGTACGACTTCAGTAGGAACCAATCTCAAAGTATTGAGAGACACCTGTCTCTTAGCTTGTTAGATATGACACATTATTTTGGATTTAACCACCAAATATTATCTGTATTAGTCAAAGGACCAGTGTGTAGGATTCAGTGGCCTCTAGTGGTGAGGTTGCAGATTGCACCCCTCCCTTTCCACGTGAACAGGAGGTCCTATGGTGGCTGCAAAACTAGCAAAAAACACTCTTGATAGATATAAAAGGCTCATTCTGAGGTAACAAAAACACAACAAATTATCAGGTGATTAAACATTAATGAAAACACACTTCTGAATATTATGATCCGTTTGTGCTAATAGATCTTAAACAGTAGACCTTGAAGATAGTTAGAAATTAGCTCCACCTTGACCAGCAACATTAAAATGCTTACATGTTAATGCACCAGTCAGGATAATGTAATAATATAATAGAAGCTGTAAAACTTCATCCTGCATGTACATTTACTTGCTTTTTGATACATTTTCTGACAAACTGTATGTGGTTTTACAGTAAAGTCAAATACTGAATGCAGGACTTTTACCCTTCATGGAGTATTTTTAAATTGTGGCATCGCTGCTTTAACCCAAGTAAATGGTTTGAGGACTTTTTCCACAGCTGCTGATGCAGATACAAAAAGAGAGGGAAGAAAGGGAGAGAGAGAGGGGAGGAGGAGAGAGAACACAGGGGAGCTATAGGTGCAGAGAGCAAAGTAATGGAGAGGACATGTAGAGCACAAAAAAAAAGATGGAGATGGAAAAGAGAAGAGCTATAAGCCACCAAGAGCATGTAGAGGAAACAAGATAAGAGCAGGAGAGAGTGAGGCAGAAAGAATACATGTACTGGTGTGGGGGGGGTGGGGGGGCAAAAGAGCAAAAGGGAAGCGTTATAGGCACAAGCCAAGATGAGAACATGTAGAGACAAAAAGAGATGGAGACAGAGAGAGAGGGAGAATCAAGTCTTTTCCCTCTAACGGGCGAGTGAGCATCGTGAACAGTCAGCTGAGTCCGTGTCAGGAGGAAAAGAACCTAAACGAGCGCCGGGCTTTACGTGCGCAGTGTAGGCCGCCGCCACGCCGCCGCAGACAGCCGGCGCACTGATGGACATCAAGCACTGCCGCGAGGAAAGATAGAGGAGGTGGAAAAGAGACTTGGGGAGATATTTCAATTGCAAGAAGAAGAAAAAAAAGGTGCCTTCATGCTCTTTACTGTACATCTTAGCTGGATCCAGTGATGGAGTTGGCTCGCTATCTGATAAATTGCAAACAGGGCAGGAAGAAGAAATACACACGGGAGATGCTTTGATTAAAAAAGTCTCAAAACTCATTTAGGGTAACTTACTGCTGCTGCTGTAGCTCTGTTTAATAGATGGCAGGCAGGGAGGAGAGAGGGAGAGAGGAAAGTTACATCAAAGTGCTGTTGGTGATAGAAATGCATTAGATATAAGCACTGCCCTGATGTTTGGAATTTCAAAGCTTCAACATTTTTGCTTCCTATCCTGGGATCTGGGTGCTTTTATTACTTTGAGGGTGTTTTTCGCTAAGGAGCACGGGCGACCGCGGCTCGTTCTGTTCAGTAAAGCAAACGACACGTGCTACTACGAGCGGCGAGTTTCTCTGTTTAATGGACAGCAAAGCGAGGAGAGACAGAAGTGGGAGACAGTGTCTCCAAGCTAATTTAGTGTTTTCACTGGCGGTGGCTGCTTAGTGCTCACTTCAGTGGACAGGAGGCAGGGGGAGATGGAGAGGGGAAAGAGAAAAAGTAATACCCACACAACATATTACTGAGTCCTGCAAGAACTGCGGCTGCAAGAGGTTTATTAAAAGGAGCAGTGCATCTGTCAGTAGCTAGCATGATCCTCGTAGATTTCATCTTGATTATTTTATAGAATCAAGTGTAATTTTGTTCAGTCTGCGCGAAAGATATTGGAAAATCCCTGAAATAAATTTTGCCCATTGATTCAAACAACACAGGGAACAAGTGGAATTAACTCTTGTCTTTTGTGAGCATTAACAAACATGAAACCCCGGAGAAAAGAGCAATAAAGGTATAAAACTTCAAACGGAGGACAAAGACGTTCACGAGTAAGGAAGAAGAATTAAGATAGAAGTCAAAGAAGAGCAGAAAGGAAGCCGGTGGGGACCAAGTGAGCAAACGCATGGGTGTAACTCTCCTGTTTGAATAATAAAATCAAGCTCGGAGGCTTGATATGAGATTAAATGACTCCTTAATGCTCAAGTTTAAGTAGAAATAGACAGAAGTCAGTGTTAATATTCCCCTTAAGCTTTTTCTCTCCATCTAACTCCAGTCTCAACTTGGTGCTCGTGTCAAGTTCAAAGTCCTTTTAGGCCAAGTGTTCGCAAGCGAACTCTAAACGTCTTTCGGGCCTCAGGGCGAGACGTCGAGGCTGCGGCCTTTATGCGGATTTCTGCTAAGGAAAGCACCGGTGTTCACACAACACGCTACTCAAACATCAATGTTGCGGGCATCACCAGAACCACGTGTCTGCTCAAAGCGGGAGGCAACGATGAGCTGCCGTCATCCCAGAGTGTTCTGTGTGCTAATTCAACATATTCATTCACAAATATGCACCATGAAAAGAGAAGGAGGAAGCACCTGAAGGCCTGCATGGTGCCAGTTCATAATGTGCTTTCCTTAACAAATAAAGTTACTATAAATCAAAGTACCACAAACCAATTTCCACACAGTGACCTTTGTGGAGTCCCCGGGGGCTCTTGGGCACTTGCTCGTCTCACCTAATTGGTAATCCAGCCTCAGGGCTTGCAGATTTGTATTCGCAGCGCACAGATTCAGGACAATCGTACATTTTATCACAACTGACACACAATGACAAATGCACATAATTGAAGACGGCTGCACGGAGCCCGCAACAAATGGTTTCCGCTGTGAATGGCTGCAAAGTTTCTTTCAAGTCTTCAGCCTGATCCCAAATAAGTTTGGATGCTGTGTAAAACAGAACCCAATCATTTGCAGACGAACTGTGTTTACTGTTCCTGAGCCCATGCAGCAACATCCTTCATCCAATCATGTGTTCACAAAGTGGTGAACCTCGCTCCATCCTCTTTGTGAATGACTGAGCCTTTCCAGGATGCCCCTTTCTTACCCAATCATGACACTCTCACCTGTTACCAGTCAAGCTGTTTACCTGTGGAATGATCCAAACAGGTGTTTTTGGAGCGTTCCACATCTTTCCAAGTCTTTGAAACGTGTTGCTGCATCAAATTCAGAATAAGCAGATGAAGCTGATGAGCTCAAACATTAAATATAATGTCTTTGTGCTGTTTTCAGTGGAGCTTATGTGAAAAAAGATTAGCATGTGATCACATTCTCTTTTATTTATCGTTTACAAAGTGTCCAAACATTTTCGGAATCAGGGCCGCACGTCAGAACAGACTCTGCTAGCTGCTACCAAGCACACCTTTTGCACTCCAAGACCTGAGAATCAAGCCAAACATTTTCCCAAGCAATTCCTCTTCGAAGCAAGGAGCGCAGCGCAGCCAAAGCGGTGACGTCAACAACAACAAACATCTGCGCATTCGTCTTATCTCGGCGTGAACCTGGCAAGACACACACAGAGCGAAAAGAGAGAAATATCCACTGAGAGATTCATCGAAGAGCCCCCGGCCAGTTTAGAGTTTCCTTGTCAATGTAACTAAATAGCTCTCTATTTAATGGACAGCAAACAGAGGGGAGAGGGAAGGAAAGATACAGCGAAATAAGGCCGGCTGTTGAAAAATGATACCTTGCAGTGCACCGCTCGCTCCACGGCGACTCTCCTCGTCAGGCAAAGTAAGCAGCCGGTGTGAGGGGGAGACACACGGCAGATGCTTAAAAAGTGTCTCCAAGTCAATTTAGTGTTCCCATGCCACTGTAACTAAATAGCTCTCTATTTTATTGACAAAAAGTGTTGGAGAGAAGCGAGAGAACGATGCAAGAGTGATGAGTCGAATGAAAAACGAGTCGCTGGAGACGCAGGAATCCACTCAACCTCATTTGTGAGCTCTGGTATTTACTGCTGCTATCAGATGTGGATTAGAGGCAGATCACAGAGGCAAGGCGTTTTATCTCATTCACTCGCTGAGTATTATTAAATCATGGCTGTCCTGGAGAAAGCCTCTATCTTTCCAGTTTGACATTTTTCCGACGACTAATTAGGTTGTTTAAAACGGCGCGTCATGTCTAATATATCTTCATGTCTCGTTTGGAGCGGGAACGCGTTTTTTGAACGTGAGCATTAGCCATATATATTCAGTTTAATGTCGGCATGTGGGCGGCTGATGTCTCACATCAGACGAAGAGTGATGACAGTGTCGGAAAAGGTTTTGTGGACGGTTTGGTGGATGTTCAATTAGTGATCCGAGAAGAAATACGTGGGACTTTTGTACTTTTGTCTCATTAAAATCAGCAGAGATCTGCGTTTTGCCTTTTCTACTGCGTTTACACATATTAATCATCCCAGCACAGAGTGAAATTATTGTATGACTGAAGGCTGTGAAGCATTATGCAACATTCATATGAGGGAAGCAGAAAGACGGGGGTTCATCTGACTTCTCTGGAGATAGATGTGATGTAAATAGATTGTATTCATATAGAGCTACTCAAAGTGCACATGCACACATTCGTACGACGGTGGCAGCCACCTGCTCATTACGAGCATTCACGCACACTTAGCAAGTTGGGTGCCCAAGGATACTTCCATATGTAGTCCGCCGAGGCCGGGGATCGAACCACCGACCTTCTGAGAGGTTGACGACCCTCCTGAGCCACAGCCGCCCCAATGACGTGCTACCAATATTTATCCAAGTGCTGTGACCTTAAAAAAATGTTAATCATGCTTTATCTTCTACACAGTTACTCTCAGAAAACTAAATCCACTGTCGCTTAACATTTTGTGACTTTGCAGACACGTACAAAGAAGAGAGGGTCACACTCAGTCAGAAATGCTTTGTTTAATTAGTTCTTTCAGTCGTGGCAATTCCCGAAGTTTTTGGCCTTCATCGGCGCGTGCTGGAGGGTGCCAGGTAAGTAAACAGGTGGATGGAATCACTGATTTCACCACACAGAGTTGACCGTCAATCACCGTGACTCAACATGGAGATGCATTAACTAGTGCTGTCAATCGATTAAAATATTTAATCGCGATTAATCTCATGAATGTCGTAGTTAGCTCGCGATTAATCGCAAATTAATCGCACATTTTTATCTATTCTAAATGTCCCATTAATTATCATTTTAATACTCTTATCAACATGGAAAAGTGGATAGGCTTGCTTTGTGCAAATGTTTTTTTTATTGAAAACAACGTGTAGTGTTTTATTTCACGCTAACATTCTCACTTTGAGCAGTCGTTCACATTTGAAGCAAAATCTCACCCAATTTAACACTGTCAATAAACAGATGACAAAAAAATTAAATACTTGGTTACAAAAAAGCCCCTTCATCAACCCTTTCTGAGGGATCAAAACAGGGTGATACAAGATAAAGTTACAAAGTGCACATCGTTGTAAACTAGGACTCAGCCTATAGTGCAGTTAAACCAGGCTTCAACTTTCCTTTCTTAAGTTTCCTTTGAACATACAAGCAGTCAGACCATACTGCTCCTCTCTTTATTCACCAGAGGCTCATCAACCCAGCCTCTTATTTCTCTCCAGAGAGAATGAACATTACTTGGCTATGGCTGCAGTAAGCTTGTTCTTAGTTGCGGTATCCATATGCCTCCGTCGAAAGCCATCCACTGTCGCCTGGTTTTGACAAGGAGGCGGCGGAGAATTCGCATTAGCCGTGTGTTTGGCCATCAAGTGGTATTTCAGACTGGATGTGCTACGGTGACAACTCAGTTCACACCAACAGTACACACAGATAACTTTGGTCTTGTCAGTCGACCCATCTGATAACTTTCTGAAACTAAACTTTCCATTCAGAATCTTGTTCGCATCCATTTCGGCGTTTCGCGCTTGACATCCACACAAAGCGGTAGCCTACTTTTTTACAGCTAGCGAGCAGGCAAGACCAAACACGTGCGTGGGGCGTGCCTGTGGTTTTGTTTCCGGTTTACAATCGAATCCTGTAGTTTTTCTAACGTTACTAGCAGCGGCCACAGCTTCTAAAAAACTAAAAGTTCACTAGGTCACAAAGAACGTTAATAACGCGATATTTTTGACAGCACTAGCATTAACCTCAAAGGGAGACACTGCTCTGCATTAAAACTCATTTACAGTTTCATCTGAAGTTAGTTAGACATTTCATATAACAAGAAAAATGCACAAAACAACTACGATAATCACTGCGGACCTCGTGTTTCTCCCCCGTTCATAAAACTGATCAAACCTACAGTTGGTGAAGAAATACTACATTCTATCATTTTCCTGGGTTTAACAAAGGCCGGCGTGATGCATCTGTGTTTGTTTTTTCTTGCATTTTATCATGTAGCATATATCACCATATATCTGACCTTTTTAGAAGAATCTGAGGGAGTTTGATGTCAGAGCAGAGTTTAGCAGCTGGAAACGGCTACAATAACTCCCACTTGACATGAACTTGACGTTAGTAGTCATGGTGAAGTCACTGTGCCGGCATAGGAGTTGATGGAGAATTTGTCTGCTTTCCTAAAAATCCAGAAATGTTGGCAGATTTTTTTTTTTTTTTTTTTTTTAGAAGCAGTCAGGACTCCGTGGGACTGTTTGATGTATTTACTCACTATGGAATCAATAAAGCCAAACAAACATACACTCTATGATTATATTAAGAACCACTAGAGCGCATCTGCAGTGCAGCAAGGTTACCAAGTTCAAACCAGCCTGATCCTGTCAGCCGCTGCTCGCCTCTAACACACACAAGGAGAAAGGTAGGAAAATTAGTCAATGAAAGTAGTCACAGGAGAACGCAGCGTGTTGGTTTGGGAGCGATGCGGTCTGAGATAAATGGAGGAGGTGTGAGGAGGAGGGTGGAGGAAGGAGGGGGGAAGCAGGGCAGTGAAGGGAAGACAACAGAGGAGGAAGAAGGGGATCCATGCATCGCTCCGCTGGGAGCCACAGCTCCAGCCTTCCTCCAGACCTTCAAGTCAGAGCCGTCTACCACTACAGAGAAAACACCGCCACACCACCTCCTTCAAACACACACACACTGCTCCCACCTCAGCTTCTCAACACCCCCAGAACAGCTGTCAGCTACCTCCGGGCCCCTCTGGAGCGAGTGTGTACTTTAACTACATGTCATGCATCTACATCCTGTGTATGTATGCACACCCGGGCATGTGTGAGTGCGTGTGCTTGCATGTGTGTGCGTCTGTTAAGGCTCATTATTTTTGTTTTTTTTAGATTTTAAATCCCAGAATATGCCGTGTTTATCTTGTATATTAGGAATGGACAGAAAGTCACATTTTAAGAGCAATTAAAGCAAAATCTGAGAGATTTAAAAAATAAAAAAAAGCCAAAATAATCAATCAATTCTTTTCCTTATTCGGAGCGACAGCGATGCATAATCAGCAGCTCATTTGCGAGGGCGGGGGCGAGATGGAAACACAGAAACTTGGTGAAAATCCATGTAAAATGACTAATACGTAAACACTCAGGCTAATTCTTTGGTGAAAATGAATCAAAACACAGAAATATGAGCCTTTGGGGTCTAAAATGCAAGCGTGAGCCTGAGTGTAAGTGCGCGGCATTACTTTGCCACAGTGTGTGTGTGCATGCACTTGCATGCGTGCACATATGCGTCATATTGAATGTTAGGAAGGAGGCCGGCTAACAAGGCATTAGCGGTCTAACTGCGCTTTCTGTCACTTTTAGTCTTGTTAGAAGCTGTTGTAGCTCTTTTAAAACTAAATCAATACACAATAGCTATTGCCTAACGACACATGCATTCACACACTAACACACACACACGCTGCAAGAGAAATCGCCCAGTCAGCGACAACATCCAATCAAGAGCTGTTTAAGAAGACAGAGGGAGCTGTTTAGAGGATGTGTGCTGCTTCAGGGAGCAAGAAAAGCTTTTAAAGAGGTGTTCCCTCCTGCTAACGAACGGTGCTGCTTGAATTCACGTGCTGCTAATTCATCAATAACCTCGTAGTTTAGCTCCTAATGTGTGCATGTGTGTATGTGCTGTTGATGCTTCACACCATAGACTGTTTAAAACATGGATGTAGCCTCTATGGCGTCGTAGGGTTCTGAGGCTCAGTGCCAGTGACTCCGCCAGACTCCTGGCTAATCTAAAAAACACCTGGTTGCTGAAACATAGCGGCTAGCTGTCACCCAAAGCAGCCATGCTCATAATTATGCATAACTTTAAGCCCTAATATAATATCCAGGCTGTTAACATGTTTATTTCTGCTGTAAAGTTGGGCATTTTAATATGGGGGTCTATGGGGATTAACCCGCTGTTGGAGCCAGCCTCAAGTGGCCATTCGAGGAACTGCAGTTTTTAGCACTTTGTATGTTTCATTTTTCAGCCCCGGAAGCTGCTGCTTGTGACAAACAAGCTCCTTAAAAGCTCCCTAATACCCATCAGACTGATGGCGGAGAGACACCCACGTCTGGTGGGTCATTTTCAGGCAGGGGACAGGCCGCCGGGGCACTGCCAGCACCCCAATGGGACTGTGGGTCTTTGACCCCGCAAGACCATGCTAATATTAAATCCAGTATATAGTTGAAAGTCCTTACTTCAAAAAATACACAATATGTGGTTTTACTTTCATGTATTTGAACTTTTCCAAGCCATATTTTATTTAAAAAAAAAAAATCCTACCTTCATAAAGGTTATAATGGTCAGTTTTTGCTCAAAGTGTTGACGCAACGATCATTTTGAAGGCTTCAGTTTGTCCAACTGTATAGCATTATGCTGTGTTTCTATTATTTTGTCAAGCCCACCTTGACAGAAACACCTCTCAGTGTACTTCACATAATTCTTCCAATAATTGTGACACGTTTTGTGTGTTAAAAGCGAGGCCTGGCTCAGCAGTGTTGACAGGTAGTGTTTGTGGTGCACCGGTGCAGAGAACAATTAAAAATGCATGTTCTGCTATTTATGGAGCTGAAATTTCAGTGTTATGCAAGGGTGGACCTTACAACCCATCCCACCATAACACCTTGGCATGTGTGTGTACTTCGGAAGGAGAGGTTAAATGCGTGTGCAGCAGAATGTGTGTCTCTACATGCATGTGTGTGTGAGTGTGTGCACGATGAGTATTTGACTGCTAAAGACCTGAAAAGCCATGAATCAATACTGCTAATGAGAGTCTTAGAGCCGTGAGAGGAGGGATAGAAAACCTCTCACCCTGTTCTTTCAATTTGTCTTTCCCTCCTCCTTTCCCACCTTCTTGCCTCCCCCTTTCCCTCCTCCTCTTCCTCTCTGTCTCGCTCAGTCCATATGTTTCTTTGCTCTCGTTCCACCTCGCACCATTTTCTTGCTTTCACTCCTCCCTCCCTCCATTTCTCAGACCCACAAGTAGGCGTCAGGTGGTGGTAAACCGTACCATCATCTCCTCCTCTCAAATGCACTTTGCTCCGCTCCTCCACTCTGACAAATTGAATATTCCCTCTAAACACTTTTTCCAGGAGCGGAGGCATCTCATGTTCTGCTTCCACGGATCCGCAATCTTAACGTCGGGCCCCCTAGACTCACAAACAGCCTTTTATCTGCACAGACGTATCCTGCAGCATCAAAATCTACATGCCTTCAAGGACCTTAGTGCGGCGGGTTTGCAGCCAGATTACTCTACAGACAGATTATTTTGCACTTTTACACCCAGATGGCCATTCCATTCATTTCTTTGCAGCATAAAACATCAATTAACTCTTGGAAGTTGCTTATGTGTTGTCACCTTATCACAGTGAACATCAAGCCTGCATTCATTTTTGTCAGTCTTATATTAACAGTGCATGCTAATGCAGATTTAAAGCACAGTTGAGAAGTCTGCTCTGCAACACAGCAACAGCGGCGGAACAGGAAATTATGAGCCCATTTCACCAAATTTGCAACATCCAAGCTGTGATTTGCAGTGTGATGAGATCTTTCCTCTCGCTCATTTTGACTAATCAAAACAAATGCAATACTTGCAACATCATTGCCGCCATTTGTGATGTCAACAGCGCTCGCAATTCAGCCCGGATGCATTACTTATGAGAGCACCCCAAAATATTTGCTCTTATTATTCCTGAAAAAAGTTTAATTTTTTTGTGTATGTGTCCGCATAACATGGAAATACTCATGTAAAGTAGACAATTCCTCTAAATCTCATATAAATACTTCAGAAAGTGTATTACTTCCCACCAATGCACAGACATAACGTGACAAAAAATGCATGCAGACTTCATGTTTGATCTTACAGGCGACACTTGAGCAACATTTCTTCATGAATCTGAGAGTAAATATTTATACTGTATAGAAACGCACGGAAAACAATGGATGCTTGCAACTGTAAACAGAATACACCCAGCTTTCTAAAACACATGCTGTGCAAAGTGGTTACATGTGATGTAACCTGATTTCTTGCAGTAAATGGGCTAAAACATGCAAAAGGGCCAGTATGGACGCCGCCTATCTAATAAAGAAGCTCCAGAGTTGCTTATTAACACAGTCAGATGAAAAAGGAGGCGGGGGTGGAGAATGATAATTTAGAGACTGGGTTGCACAGAGGTGAGATGCGTATGATAAATGGCTGACTGGGCACAGCATCATTTAGAGTTATTAATAAAACACAGACGCTGTATCGATCCGTGACACAGGCGGGGCCCAGCGCCAGCAGATATGCTCTCTGTGATATAGATTTACATATGGCCCCGGTTCTCCCATATGGATTTAGTGGCAGAGCTCAGACTTTTTCGACGGCCTTGACTGATTAGGCCTGTCCAGCCTGTTAAAGGCGGGAGCAGAGATGTATTTACTGCATGTGAAGAGAGGGAGGGAGAGGGCAGAAGGGAGATGCCCCCGCTCCCAGATCAACTCCCTGCATGCGGAGAGCTAAGCGGACCGGACAGGTGTCAGCGGCACGGTGAAGCCTCCCTCCCGGTGAAGCTATCAAGGGGTAGAGCTGTCGGCATTCAGTTAAAACTCCTAATCATTTCCTCTGACTCCCACAACTTACAGCCATTCATCATCGCCATTCATCATCCTCCGTGAGACATCTCAGAAAGAAGTTCTTAATTTACTGTGATTATGACACTGTTTGCATATAGATTGCCGCTAACGATCGGAACCGTAATTTGGAGGGAGGAGAAGCCGAGGAGGAGGAGTTGCTTTTTTTTTGTGGCGCCTTTGTCTTTAAGAAGAAGAAGAAGAAGATCCCACGGCTTAAGTTCCTCGCCGCTTTCACACACACCAACATAAGCACATGCACGGCCCATCTTCTTTCCCCCATGAAGGCACGTGCAGGGGTCCAGGGATCACCCAGAATGCTTTGCCCTGCATTGTTTAGCTGTTCCTTTCAGTGCATTGGAGGGGGGTGAGAGGCTCTTCTTTGCCAAGAGATGGGTCAGGCCCTTTCACTGCCAGCATCCTTCTTTCACCCAGGCCTCTGTCTCCCAGGGCAACTCTCTTTCTTGTCCCCTGCATGTGTGTGTATCCATGAATATGTGTGTGTGTGTGTGTACATATCTGTGTGTGTGTGAGGAAGAGTGCGAGTGAAAGAGGAACATGAAAGAGGAAAGCAGGCTTGATGACTCGCTGCCAAACCTTCTCCAATTTCCTCTCCACGACTAATCTGATTGGCTCCTCTGATGCTCCGACGGTGAAAGGAGAGCAGGATTGGATGATGCCGGCAGGAATTGAGCAGACAGAGGGCCGGACTTGGCTGGGAATGTTTGGGATGAGGCAGGAATTTGGGCAAATTTCCCCCTATAGGGCTCTTTCGGGGAGTCATTATGTGTATGTTGATGCGTCTGTATAGTGTGTATGTTTAGAGCATCCTTTCTAGTGCGTAATTTGTGTTTGTGCGGGTCAGCCTTTGCAGTTTCACATGAGCATCCTGTTGGATTGAGGGGGCAGAGGAAGCTTTGGATTTGGGGGGGGGGAATAAAAGGCAGAGGGGCCAGGGGAGAGAATGAGAAAACTCCATCTCCGTTCACCCGATTTAGGATTACCAAGAAAAGCAAGGGGGGCTTGTGGAAAGAGGGGGAGGTGGAATGACAGAGAGAGAAAGAGAGAAACACAGGGAATTAGAGATGTAGAGGGAAACAATGAGGCCCGAGTGAATCAGACTGAGCAAACCGAATCGAGGGGGATGTTGGGAATCTGAACCGGGTTAATCGGTAGGTACATTTACAAGAACGTGACCAGACAGAAATCCTTGAGAGCTGGCCATACGTACCATGTAGAGTAACTGTGGCTCGTCTGTGTCTGTTTTTCTTTGTCAAGCTGTTAAATACAAAAGGAAACAAATAAGATTTACACTATATGGCTCCGGGCTCGTACTATCTTTCCTCATGCTTTTGCGTAAATAAATAGTCGTATGTATCTTTTGAAACATACTGATCACGCCGCTTTCGGAGAGTAAACAAGATAAAATATTGGCTTTAGATGCAAAGTTAATAGATCAAAAAAGTTATTGCATTTCATTCAAAAGTTGCCAAGAAATTTTGCTGAAAACCAGAAATGCTAACCTCGCTGTGGCGCTAGAGCGAAACTCAGGAGATCACTGAAGCCAATCGGATTCATCCTCTGGGGATCATGAACGTCTGCACCAAGGTTTTTGTCACTGCAACCACTCCGTTTGGAGATATTTCAGCGAAATATGCAACAGCATTGCAATCCCTGCAAAGTTAGCATTGCTAGGTGGTATGTGGACACCTGCGTTCAATGGTGGCAAGGTGGCCTTTCTGTGTGGAGTTTGCATGTTCTCCCTGTATCCTCCTTAAAATACCCCCACTAAAAACACGCAAGAAGATCACCACCTGACCAGTGGTGATGAAAGAGATATGGTCCCCGGGCGCCGGTCGGATGGCAGCCCACCACTCCTGGTCTGCCGCGGAGGAAGGCAACCAGGATGGGAATACAGGCGGAGGACAAATTTCACCAATCTGCATGGCGTGTGATGCATGTATGTAGTTGTAGTGTGACTAATAAAGGGCATTGTCCCTCCGATTCTTCCTCTTCTAAACAGGTGAACAGCCAAATATCTCATCTGGTCCCATAATTCTTCCATTTTTGTGCTGCTGAGCCTCCACTATTCTGTGGGACAAAGGGATTTGTTCCCATTCAGCTGCAAGAGCCTCAGCGAGGTCGAGCAATGATGCTGAAGAATAAGGCCCGGCTCTCAGTCGGTGTTCCACTTTAATGGGGTTGATGGCAGGCCAATCAAGTTCTGCCACACCAGACTTGGAAAGCATGTCTTGACATACCTGGCTTTGTGCAGGGGGGGCATCATCATGTTGAAACAGGATAAGGGCCCTCCCCAAATAGCTGCAACAAGCCACTATTGTCTAAAATATCACTGCTTGCTGTTTTCTTAGCTGACACCGTGAAAAGCAGCTCTGGTTCACGAGTCGTGTCCACAAACTTTTGACCGTCCAGTGTAAGTTAATTTGAATAAAAGCTCCCACTGGAAGGCTTATGTTATACATGAGGAATTTACTTTAGTGAGCTGGCGTACATGAATAATTGCAGCAATGTAAACAGTCATTAACTCTGACACTCTGCACTACACAGAATAAGCAACAAGACGTTTTACACAGCAAACAGTCCAAATCCAAACAGCGACACAATGCAAGACACGGATAAACTGACTGAGAGAGTGGGTGAGTGGGAGAGGACGGGGGGGGGGGGGGGGGGGGAGGCAGAAAGGTGAGAAAAAAAGAGGAGAGGATAAAACGGAGGTGAGAAGCAAATGAATAAATAAAAGAGACACGCTCGCCAATTCGGCGGAAGAAAGGAGCGAGGATTAGGAGGTGTACAGATGCGGAAAAAGAGAGTGGGAGAGAAAAGAAGTGATGGAGAGAGAAGTGGGGGGGTGGGGGGGGTGGGGATGAGAGAAACAAAGACCTCACAGTGTTAGGAGTGCTGCTGGGCATCCTCAGAGGAAAACAGAGCAGACTCCTTTGTAGTTGGAGAGGAAGCTCCAGGTCTTCATGGATGTGTGCATTAGCAGCTCCTTGAATTAGTGGCTCCCAAAGGTCCCTCTTTCCCTCTCTCTACCCTGTGTCTATCACTTTCTCCATCTTTGCAGCCCTCTACAGCCGTCTATTTCCATCAGTTTATCTCCCTGGCTCCTCACCTTTCTCTATATCTGTCTATCTTCACCTCTTTCACTCCGTCTTGCAATTTCTCTTTCTCAATCTCCCACACAAACTTTATCTCTAACGCACGCACACACACAGAGCAAAAAAAAACCCCACCAAAATAGAAACATCTGCGCACACGCAAGTTACACAAGCGTATGTGCGCGCGCGCACACACACATGGAAACACAGCGCAGTGTTTTTCCTCTCACAGGCTTTCTCTCACACTCAAACAGGCTTCCTTAGCAGGTTCCCAGGTGCAGAACTCAGCATCAAAACACTCCCTCTCCTCCTTTTTCTTCTTCATTTCTCTCACTTCTTCCTCTTTCTTTGTCCGGGAGAAACTAAAAATCCACACACCGAAATTGACAAATTACTCGCAGTGAGCTCTGCCTGTTCTGCGCTGCCATTTTCTACTTTTTCTGCTCTCCTTTCACTCCTTTCCCCTTTCTTTATCTCTCGCTGCCATGCTTATTTTTCCACATCTTCCTCTGGCTCTTCCCTTTTCGCTTGGTAGAGGTGAAACTCAAACGATTCGCTGTGCAAAACCGAGCTTTGCTTTATTAAAAATTGCCTCTTGTGGGTGTTTCATTGGGGGGGAAAGCCTCAGAAAAGTTCTTAGATACCTTTAAGACTGTTTGTTTAGGGAGACCTACTTTTTTGGTCTTTAGATTTTGTTTTCTTTGCTCAAATATACTCCATAAGTATCAAAAGTGACACTTTTTCTAGCTTTACTGTGACAGGTTTTCTAGTTCTAGCTAAGCTCAACAGATCGCATTTATTTTTTTGATTAGCCAATGGGTCACTTTGCCGAATCATCACTTTATTATATTTAGGAAATATACTTACTCATATTCTTGCCACGAATCAGATGGACGATTGATCCAGCCAGTTAGCTTAGCTTAGCATAAAGACTGCGATCAGGGGGGAACAGCTAGCTTAGCAAGTCCAAAGTGCAAAGACTGCTAGCTCCTCCGTAGCTGGCTAATTAACCCATTAGGTCTTGTTTGTTGAAATGTAAAGTTGTTGGTTTTACGCAGAATTAATCATTTTGTGAACAACAGTTTTGTCAGAATTTGGAGTAGTTATAGCGCATAAATCCCCGAATAATCACAAACTGATGTTTTAGCATTTTTGTTTTTGCGCATTTTAAACAAATGAGATAAAAACCTGTTGATTAGTGAGCTTTAGCAGTGCTGAGAAGTGTATTTTTTAACTTTGTTTCACCCTCTTTCCCCTCCTTATGCTAAACTAAGCCATGTGCCTTCTGGCTTCAGCTTAAATACATGAGAGGTTGTATCAGTCTCATCTCACTTTTGGGCAAAAAAGGGTATTTTTCAAAATGTCTTCACTTCAGTCTTGGATTATAACTTCTTTAATAGCTTAGCGGCGACCTAACTGCAGCCGAGTTATTGCACCGTGATTGTTTCTGTGGTTTTCATGGTGTTTCACGAGGCTTTTAACCGGCGAGTCATATCATGGCTGAGCGAGCAGTTTCGGTCAGCGGTAAGGTGAGCTCTGATACTAAAAGCTATGGATTTAATTAGCAACACTGGTGATTTAGACCACTCAGCTCGGCTTTGGTGTTAAAGCTTCATTCGATGCTGTGCTGAACACACGCTGTACGTCAGGAGCCGGCTGCATTGTTCAGATAATGTAAATTAATTTAGCGAACGGGAGTAACATTACGCATCTTTGAGATCAGTGTTCTCCGGCTGGCTTTCAGTGTTTCCACATCTGAGCCAGGTTCTTTTGCTACCTATCGTTCTATGCCATATGCAAATGGTCCGTCCCTCCTCATTTCCAATGTAGGTCAGCTGTAGCCTTATGAATTTCTCCTCGCCGTGCAGTTTCTGTGAAGCCTGCCAACAGATAACGGTGAGACGGTGGATATCTGAGACACTTGTTCTGGGAGAAAATGTTCCACCAGTCGATGCTGTGTGTGTTTTTCTCAGGACAGCTGGCATACTGAATGGAAACCTCTCCACAAATCTCCAACCCCCTCAACCCTCGCACGCCTCCTCCTGCTCCCTTTCGCTCCTTTGGCTGCATCCTTCAACCACCCCCAACCCCCCCACCCCCCCACCTGCCATTCAACAGTTGGCACGAAGACAAGAAGTGAGAAGAGATGGGGGAGAGCGGGAAGGCAAGCGGGGGGACTGGTGGAGGAATTTAGAGAAAGAAAGCGTATCGGTTGCACCTACAGAGAGCGCCGAGGGGCAGCGGGTAGAAATAGGGTTGTTAGTGAGGGGTTACAGCTGGAAAGTGTGCAGGAGCCACTGAGCTGGAACAGGAGACGATAAGGCCACGCTCGTTCTGATGAAGAGCTCCCTGTTGAGTTATCAGCCCACAAGGCTTCTGGTTTGGGGTTTTGTTTGTGCGCGCACTGGATGCTCATGTGCACGTGTGTGAAAAGTTGCTTTGTTGTTGCACAGTTGTGGGTTTTGTGTGTAGTTCGCTCATGCAGTTTGTGCTTATGTGTGTGAGTTTTGCGCGTGTGTGTCCCTCCAAAGTGTACGCGAGCCTCTCAAAAGTCTCTGCGCGTGTGTGATTGTCAAACGTCTCAGTGCGCGTCTGTCAAATGTCTCCGCGAGTGTGCGTGCGTGCGTGCGTGTGTGTGGCCTCCTCCACATCTGTTTATCTCATTGTATCAGTCCCAGCAGTAAGGGCATGTCTTCAGCGAGTCCCAGTCTGCCCATATGTCTGCCGTGATCCGTGAATAACTCTGCCTGCCAGTCTTAGACAGGGCCGGCCCTCTGCTCCACACTGCACTGCTCTCTGACACACAAACACACACTCACAAACACGCACGCACACACATGCTAATGCTTACCCACTCTTATTTATGCACACAGGTATTCATGCATCCTCTGATGCGTGCACTCATACACCCACACAAGTATAGACACAGACATGTGCAGGCACAAATTCTGCTCAGGTAGATAATTGAGGCAGGAACACAAGTGTACACACACAAAAACGCACACCTACTACACACACCTGCGCACAAAGAGAAAAAAACTCCAATCGCTCACAGATGGGTAATTGATGCAGGAACACGGGCGAATATACACATAAAAGCTTCGCACACACTCACAGAGCAGCCTCTCAGCATCACTCACATTTCCTCCAGGTTAGAGGACACCGAGGTTTTTGACATTGAACACAACAGAGGCAGGAAGTTTATACGCTTTAATAAAGTCAGATAAAAAGGGGTAAGGTAAATAAGGCGAAGGTTAATAAGCTCTGGGCGAGAAGCTGTGTTAGAACACAGAGCTGAAAAAGCGAAGAGACCCAGGTTCAGACAGATCAAAGTCTTACATCAAGATTACTCCTCTTGGAAAATAAACCACAACAAATTGGCGGCAGCTGAGGACTTCTCTCTGATTCTAACTACGATAGCATCAATTAGCACTTCAAAGCGGCATAAGGGTTTTCTCCAGCTATCTTTAGATGCCAGTGGGCGTCTTTCTGCCTTTCTGTCAATAACAGTCAAAGTTGCTGTAGAGAGGGGGAGTTTGTTGGCGAATCAGCGGGGAGATGTTCGCAAACGTTTCCAGTAGAATCCGCAGAGGTCAGTATCACCTTCATAATTGGCAGCATTATCGAAATGAATGGAGTCACGCGTTCAAAATATCAAGACAGACCTACAGAGAAAAAAAGAAAGACAGGCAAAAAGTTGGCAGCATAAATTGGTGCAGAGATGAATGTGTGTGCGTGGGACTGTGTTGTTTTTCTGCTGTATACTCCGAATGTCAGGCTGTTCCTGGCACCATTGTCAGGAGAAAGTTATAATGATGTGCATGAATTCATCAACGGTTTACATCATTCTCGCAGCACACTCAGCATTTTGGAATTTATTTAGCATCAGAAAAATCATCATCATCATCATCATCCTCGAACGGCACCATAAATTATCTCAGCCATCAGCGATGTTACGTTTAAATCCAGGCTGGAGCTGTTGCGCCCGTCCCGTGCGGTAGGAGGGCAGCACGACCCTAATATTTCGGCCTAGACGGTCTGATTGCCGCTGATTGAGATGAGATTGCAATAAAGCGGCGCTTGCTATGGAAGCCTTATGATTTCCTCCTGCGCTTTGTCAGCTGTACAGATTGAGCTGCTGTTCATTATCATGGAGAGGCTGTCGACTGTTTGAGGAATCCGGGAGGAGGCTGGAGGGAGGAGACAAGGAGAGGGAGGAAGAGGAGGGAAGGGGAAAAGGAGGGGGTAAATCAAAGCAAAGTTTGGTAAACTTTCCTGAAGGTCGTCCGAGAGCGTGGCTGGGACGGGCCCGGGGGAGGGCCAATCAAAGACAGCTTTGTCAACCAATCAAACGGCAGGCACCGTATCATCTTCAATCGACAAAATGTGCCTGCGGAATAAAAGAAAGGAAATGCGAGCAAGCGTGCTTCACGCTCTCAGAAGGTGGCTACAGAGAGATCCTAACCTTTATCTGTGTTCTTTATCAGCGACTTGAGCGACTTTGACCTCCACAGCTATTAACAGGCATTTCTGACACACACACACACTCACATGATGCAACACACACACAAATACACTCTGTCCCTGCCTTTTGTTTTTCTCTTCACAAACACACATAGTAGGAAATTTAACGCTCCCTCTCACACACATGTACGCACACACACACACACACTGCTTGGTGCTATGGGGCTGTTTACATAAGGCCTTGCCCTGGGAAAGCACTGTCATGCTGCCAATGCTGCCAGCAGCGAAAGAGCGAGTGAAAGAGATGGAGAGCGTGGAGGGGAGGGAGATGGCGGGTGATGGAAGATAGAGCTTTGCCAGTCTGATGTGCTCACTGCCTGGGGGACCAGCGGTCACTCAGAATGAGGGATGAGGATGGACGGAAGGAGGGATGCAGAAAAGGAATGCGAGATGAAAGGAGAAGTGTAGTCGAAGAAAATCTAAGCAAGAGAAGGGGGGATTTGGATGGATGAGGAGATACACGGGCGGAGGGGTGGAGGGGAGGATGGATAGATTTAAGCGGAGTGAAGCAGGCCAAACTAAGCAGGGCATAAGAATGGACCGACAAGCAGAGAACAAAGGAGGTTAGGGGGAGATTGGCAGGAGGGGAGGATGGAGAGACAGCAAAAGAGGGGAGGAAAAGATGGAGAAGGAGATGGAGAGGGAGAGGAGGAAGAATCCCAGAGTCCCCTCGGTTTGATGCTGTTTCTCTTTGAGGCTCTTAATCTATATGAACAAACGCATCAGCTTCATGCTCACACACAGTTCGAACCTTTATGTCCGCACTTCGGGCTTTAAATAAAGTTTATTTATTTAGCCGGTGGAAGGGGGAGGGTGGGCGGTTGGACCGGGGTGGGAGGGGGGGAAGATGTACCCAAGGTCAAAACCACTTAAGTGTGTCCCTCTTTCTTCTTATGTAACCTCTCTCTCTCTCTCTCTCTCTCTCTCTGTATCTGAGCTGCATACTAAGACACACACTCTCAAGCGCACACACACACTCACACACACACACACACACTAAAGCATACTAAAGCAGGCAGGAGTGTATTGATTTAGCATGGTGTGCAGATTCCCACCACTACCCCTATACGCAGATTAAAGGGAGAGGAGAGGAACACACACACACACACACACACGCTGTCTCTTGCTCCCTCTCTCACACACACACACCTGCACACACACTCAGCTTTTGCTCTCCAAGCTTTTTCTTTTATCAGTGCAAGTGGGGTATAGTCATTATGCATATTCATTTTACGCATATTTATAATTAGTTCTCCGGCGTTAAGTGGTTGTGACAGTATTTTCTAAACATGCAAGTTTATGGTGCAGCATTTTAGATTTAATTTAACAGGGATGTGCAGGAGTATGTGTGTGCGCAGGCGAGCACGTGTGTTTGCATAATGATCATTCCCCTATGCCGCGGCTTCTGGGGGCTCTCAGCGTGCCAGCTGTTATCCCCCGCTGAGGTGCTGCATGCACACACACTCGTACTCGCACACACACGCTGCACCTACTCGCTCACATGTCGCACCCTCTCTGTTTCAACATTAACAGTCAGCGGTGCACTTCTATGTCTTCCTGTAGGACCGTCTCAGAGTGATGTGTGTGAGCCTGGAGGAGACTGTGTGTGTGTGTGTGTGTGTGAGAGTGTGTGTGTGCGCGAGCCCTGTGTGATCTCTGTGTTCTCTCTGTTCGCTCTCCTCTGATACACTCTGTTCCCAAGCCACACCATTAGTGGCCCACTGGACCCTCAGAGATACTCGCGAGCTTTTACTGGCGTGCACCAAAGAAATACGGTGCGCTCTGCTCCATTAAAAGCATTTAAACTTATTTTTGTGAGCCTGACAGCTTTTTTAAGAAACATCCCGCGTTCTGCATGCAGCCCTCCACACACAGTTTGTGTCCCACTCCTTGCTGCGCGCTTCAAAATCATGGCTTCCCGCAAACTGTAGGTTAGGCTCCCAACATGGCTCATTGGCCCGGCTCTTCCCACACAACAAGTGCAGCAGTAACACTTTATGACCTTAAACTGCAGTGCGAGTGTTTAATTGATCATGACAACAGCAAGCGTTCGCGTTGTGGGTTTCCGTCTGAGCGAAACGTGGCTGAAAAATACATTTCAGAACAATTTTTGACAGATAGCTTGATTTGGCTCCAGATGCAGGACTTAAAAATGGAGGCTGGAAGGGCACAAGATGATTGTGACATACACAGTGAAGTAGCAATAAAACTGCAAATCTGACTAAACCAATGTCGGGCTTTACTACACACGGCTGTATCATCCAGCTCAGGCAGTTTTCAAGTCTGTGAAGGTTGTTTTTCATGCTGCACGAGAGCGACTGACAGCAAACAGATTTTTTCGTGAGGTAAGAAAAAGAGCTCCTGATAGCTTCAGTGTTGTTGACTGACTGCGTGCAGACAGAACAGAAATCACGTAAAAGAGAGAGACAGTCCTGCTTCCTGCGGCAGAAAGCAGCCATTAGACACGGGTTTCTTTCACGTTGCTGAACGAATCATTTATCCCTGTTGAAGCACATGTGAGTTCAGTGCAGTTACATGATCAGAGTCCTTCATGTGGGCCACAGCGGTTTGCATACAACAGAGAGCGTGCAGCATCAAGGTCGGGTGATGTTAACCTTGGCGGTGCGCATAATAGCTTGTTATTTAACAGCCAGTTCCTAACTTTGGTTGCTAACCTTTGTAGCGAAGGACCACCTGTAGCTGCTTCACAATGAAAGCCTTTTTTTTTTTTGGTTTTGGACAGCCTTGATTGTGGATCCGGAGCAGAAGACAATGCTGCAATCTGGTGAAATAAAGAAATCCAAAGCGGCAACATCAGCACAAAAATGCTGCTGCTTCCATCAGACTTCAACATGTGATCATGTCAAGAAAGGTCTGGAGGGAGTTTTTCTCGCATCGCTGTCAGAGCTTCCATAGCGTCTGCCGCCGCTGGAATGTATTCTGGGCACGATGCGCAAACAAGCGAGCAGGAAGAAGCAATTCAGGCACAGATTTAAATAAATACTGTACATCCACGGGAGACGCACCGCAGACATTTTTAGGCCAAATATGCGATCTCATGAGGTCCGGGATCGAGAAAAACTCAGAAACACATCAAAATAGCGAGTGTAACCAATAGCAGTCATCTGACAAAGCCTCCACTCTGGCAACAGTGGTCGGTTGTCATTTTTGTGAGGTTGACAAATGGCTGCAATTGTGGCTCTTTCACACAGATAGCACGAGAGTGGTGTGACTATTTGGATTGTTGCAGCCGGCGGAAACGATAAGAGTTCGGCTTTACTTGATGCAAACACAGTCACTTGTTAGATTAACTGCAGGTAATGGTTGCAGCGAGGCGGCTGCACTTTAAGCTTGGAATAGATGCTGTTTAGTATTCTGTCCTACTTTGAGTCTTGCCTTTGTACTTTTTTTTTTTACATCATGCACTTAGGCCATGGAAGAAATATATAATTCAACCTTCTGTAACTGGTTTTGTGTCTGTTTGATAAATGTGTATTTGATGCTCCCAGGGTGTTTTTGGTTGTGTATCCTCAGATTTCCAAACAACACAGTACGTGAGGAGGACTTATTGTGCTCAAATAATGCCCATCAATATACCGCAGACAGCTGGATTCAGAGAGATCATTTAGTTAAGACTATTGTTGGATTCGGCTGCAGCATAACTAATTGTTTCCCATGGTGTATTCAAGTATGTGCTCTTTGTAAGAAAAGTTTCAGGTTTCTGTTCTGAATCTTCTTTCTTTCCTTTTGTTCCTGCACTCATGGGACGATTATTAGCCAAGATAAATGAGACCTTTACCGCGAGACCTTTGCTTTTAGGCGAATTCGAAAAGCAGAGGTAAAAGATTCATGCTCATGTTCGTTCTCCTCTTTCTCTCTTTCTTTCTCTTTTGCTTGTCTCCATCTTCTTATTATAGTGCCGAGCTGTGTAACAGAGATACTGATGGAATCAAGAAGGCTCACACCATCATACCAAGATCAATGTAACATGACAGGGGGCTTTTTGGCCAGGTATTTTTAGACTCCGGCATTATGGCCTCGTGCTCTCTCACAGAGACACTTCATTATCAGGACCAAATCAAATAGCTCTCTCTCCCTCTCTGTGGGTGTGTTTGAGGGTGTTTGTGTGTGTTAAGGACTATGGAGGAGCCAGTCAAGGAAAGTGAAAAAGAATGTCAGCGTCTCTCACTTGCTTTTCTGGCGGTCCCTTGTCACGCTGAGCCTGCTCTAAGGTGCGCGTGTGTGTGTGTCTGTGTGTGCACATGCATGGCCACCCATTTATCATCTTACTGTCATTCTCTGAATTTTAGAACAATTTCCTCTAAATGTTTCACCACGACTAAGCCGTCTCTGCAGTATGAAACCAGGGCATTTATAAGCTAATTGACACCTAGCTTAAATTTGCCCTGTAGCTTGACCTGCAGTCCTGCTATTAAGTGTCATTTGGTGCAAATCTGAGAAGATTGCATGAAGAACAAGTAGGAATCCAGTCAGCTAACCTCTATTTATAAACCTCAGGGTGCTGATTGGACGGTGCACAGTTGCTCTTGTCTTCATTGGTTAAAAAGACATGAAAGAGTCAAGCACTCTTGCACACACAAAGGCACGCACGCGCCCTCGAACGCGCACAGATACCACCACCAGCTAAGGCATGCATGTCTTCTAATTAACATCCAGCCCCCGAGCTGTAACGTACAGTACAGACTCTAACAATAAATTCATCCTCTCCTCTCTCACACACACACACACGCGCACACACACACACACCTCCGCTAATCCGCTATGTGTTTGCTGAGAGGCATTCCCCTTTCCTACTCCCCCCCGCCTCTCGCTCACATCTTCCCTTCATCACTCCCCCTTCATACACACACACACACACACATCTTCCTCCCAAACTGCCTTAAAAGAAAAGACTTTTAAGACTTACAGATCTTAACACTTTTTTGGCGGTGGCTTAGGGGTGTTAGAGGTTGTGCGTGTGTGAGCGCAACACTGTAAATGTGTGTGCCACAAAGAGAGCGCACAGCTTGTGTGTATTCCTGTGTATATGTATGAGTGTGTGTGAATATGTTCGAGAGGGGAGCGGGGTTGGGGGGGGGGGGGGTGTTAAGGCTTTAGGGTTTAGAGGGATAGAGGCGAGGGAGAAGAGGAAAAGAGGAAGAAGCAGCAGCAGTGTGTTTGCCCGTGTGCACGGCGGGCGTGCGCGCAAGAGGCAGCTACAGCAGAGAAACAGCAGCGCTAGCACTGCTTAATTAATCAACATCAAAAGACAGCATTAAAAATGAATGGAACCCGAAGCAACAGTTTGGCTAAAGTGAATTATTCAGGCGTGGCGCTTACCCCGCTGCCCAACATTCTATTAAGAACCAAAATCTAGATTTTTTTTTTCTCCCCGTGCCCCCATTTAGTCTCTGTTTGTAGCAGGGCTGCAAAGTTTGCTGCTGAGGATCAATGCCTCCTTTGCCAAGGGAATTTTAGGCAAACAACTCTCAGTCCACTTTTCAGGCTTTTCTGTTCGAGCAGAATGCCATTAGTCTCACCGCTGACCACAGTTACGGGCCCTTAGTTCCAAATTAAGGCTCTATTCCTTTTTCAATTAATTGTATACGAGGAAGTGGTTTTCAATTAAATGAAAAAGTCGCTGAACTCTGAGATGAGGAGATCTTTAACCTAAGTGAAAATCCATTCTCTTTTTCCATTATTTAGCTGTAATTTGAATATCTGCCCCCATCGCAGCGAATTAATACTGAGATAATACACGTTTTAATCATTTATTAAGCGCTGTGTACTGTCTATCATGAGTCATGATTGGTGAGGCTGGTGTGAGGAATATTACCGTCGGGCACCCGTCCAGCTTCTCTGTTAATTTGTACCTAAGCTCTGAATTAATGCAGCATCCGACATTCATTATTTAACAGTCATAAAACAGATCTCAACAGGCGAGCTGCAGCTGAAACTCTTTATTTGCTTGTTACCGTTTCATACTGTATGCTGCCAGACAGCTAAAAACAGAGCAAAATTTACATTTTACTACCGTCTCCTCTTGGGGGGCAGAACAACAGCAGTATTTCACTGTAGCATGAAATGAAGGCAGTAAAAAGTTGAGACCTCTGTGCAGGCTACATCTCTGTGTGCCTGGTAAACACAGATGTCACGGCTTCCCACTGTGCAGCTGTTCATACAGCTACAGCCACACAGGAGCCGTAAACTCCGCCGACCAGCCAGAGGCAGTCTGTCGCATTCTGGCCTCGCTTCCTGTTGCGCCGGCCTGAAGCAGAGCCTTGGCGGTGTCAAGGGGGAAGCGAAGGAGGAGATGGAGAAGTTGGGTGGAAGAGGAGATTTGGGGAGATGAAGGGGAGGAAAATGAGGAGAGAGCTGAGAGCTAAAGCAGCAGGACTTTGTTTGCATACATTAAAAAGTCTGAGTGCTATTCTCATCAAAACCAGATTGTCTCATGAATCATATTTGTATAGCGCCGGCTCCCTGCCTGCAGCTGAAGCAGCGTTTGCGAACTTCGGTTTCATTTTCAAGTTGAAGACATACCCGAACATCTCTGCTCTGCAGCATTTCACTTGTTAATGTTTCATTAACCCAATCCTCAGCGTGGAGTCGCTGCAGGAGAGCGGCCACGTCGATGGACGACAAACGGAGAGGGTTTGAAAAACCCCTCTAGGATTCCTCCGAGCATTTCATGAAGTTTATATTCACGTGTGTGTTGATTTTAAAACACGCCAACGCTGGAAAAAGTCCCAGTTTCCTTATTTTTATCTTGTTTTCTGCATCTTGTGGTTCTGATCTGAAAATAGTCAGACTCAAAGCAAACCTTACTGTACTGTAAGACACAGAAATATACAGTACAGACATACAGCCAAGTGGTGAGTAACAGACAGTGAGGTACACACTCATGTGCGCGCGCACACACACACACACACACAAGTGCAATTTCTTTTGGAAATCTTTTGCCCACCATGAACCAATCTCCTGGGAAACACTTAAAAAAAAAAAAAAAGGAAAAAGAGACATCTGGAACAACAGTCTGGGTCTGTGTCTACGGGGTCTGTGTGCATGTTTGTGTGTGTATGTGCCTGCATATGTGTGTGTGTGTGTGTGTGTGTGTGTGCATGAGTGTGTGTGTATATTCTGCTGTGTTTTACTCAGCAGTCGACAATATGAGTTCACCTTCTCCCCGGAGTGAAAGTGGAAAACCATGCTGGTGTGTGTGTGTGTGTGTGTCGGTGCACTATACGCAGCCACGCTCAGGCAGTGGGAAGTGGATGTGTGTGGTGAAAGGAAAGGCTGGAGGCTTTATGTGTGTGAGTGTGTTTCTTTCTTTTCCTCCCTTAGCGAATGCCTATTTCTAGATCAGTTTGAGGGTCAAGGTTTGGCCACCGGTGGAGAAAAGCTGTGTTCCCATTTAAAAGGGGGGAAAAAAAGCTCTCGCTCTCTCTTCACAATGAAAAGAAGACTGAACACACATCATCCTCTTAAAGCCTTAACCCTTGCTCTGCCATAAACCTTCTCGTAGCACAGACGGGATAAACTAACAGAGATAAAAATATCAAATTCTGCAATTCTGACATCTTACTGACCAGTAAAAGCGTTACACTTTCAACTGAAATGCGTCTTAGCTTGTGCAAGCTGGAGGCAGCTGTGCAAATGTAATTGGTGTTGCAGTGATTTCATCAGAGACAAAATTTGGAGCTTTAACCCTTGACCTGCCTCGCAGCTCCTTACAAAAATAGGCTCCTCTTGGCTGCTTCATTTGTCAGGTACCATTAAACACAACAACACATCCTCATAGCTAAATGACAGCTCGTTAGCCAGTAACTCCCAAAATACTACAGCTGCACTCGGTTTAGGTACCAAAACTACTTGGTTAGGTTTAGGAAAATATTGTGGTTTAGGTTAAAGTAAGCTAGTTACGTTAGCTAGATTACATACGTAAGTTAAGTGACGAATGTACGTAAATCAGTGGAGACTTTTAGTTGCACACGGGACACGAACAGCGGTCTCCTGGGTGAAAGTCATGTTTGTTTGACCCATATTCCCATCCCGACCTCCCTCCGGGGGCTTTGTCGTTTTGTTTGCTCCCGTCATGATTACTACAGCCACTAGAGGTCGCCACCTGACGGTAATCGCTCGCACAGGCGAGTTGTTTTGCAGGCAATTCGATGTGAGTAATTTCTAAAAAAAAAATGCCAGATATTCAAAATTCAATGCTGCAGAATTCACAACCGCCCCTGAGCCAGGAGGTAGAGCAGTCGTTCATTTATCAGAAGGTCGGTGGTTCAATCCCTGCCCCCTGCAGCTTAGATGCCAAAATGTGTTTTGGCCCCAAAATTGCTCCTGATGGCAAGCCGTCAGTGGTCAGTATCAGTGTGTGAATGGATTTCACTGTCCTCTGCCAGCGCGGTATGAATCTGTGTGTGAATGGGTCAATGCTGGCTTGTGCTGTAAAGCACTTTGAGAGGTCGGTAAGACCAGAAAAGCGCTATAAATGCCGTCCTTTTACCATTTATAATCAGCATGCTTTAGTCAAACCCGTACTTGGATTAGGAGTCCATTGGAGCTCTTATGAGGTGAGAGTCTTAATCACGGTGACTCAGACTCTGACTCACAGGTTCACACAGGCCTTAAATCCATTAGGCTGTAAAAAATATGGATGGAGCGTCTGTGACCTCACAAGGTTTCTCTGGGGAACTGTGGAAGTCTGTGACCGTGTTTATGAAACCGTGTTTAGAATCGCTTCAGAATACATAAAGAGAGTAGAGGTTGTTTTCTGTGTGTGAAGTAAAAGACACATTTATTATTTTTATTATTATTTACTCCCGTTTATAGTGAGGTGTAGGAATAACCTGGCAGCAGTTCTCAAGCGATCACATGATTAATCACACGTATGTTAGGAGCAGGAATAGCAAATCAGAGACAAGGATTCATATCATTCGCATCTACATTCGCCAATTTATTCACTGCATCAATGTTTGCACTGCTGATTAATGCAAAAACAAAAGGAAACTTTGTGTAACATTCAATCAACTGTTCAGCTTCTTCTGCGACTCCCTTAGATTTAAGAGCTTTCCTAAGTTGAGTCTGGGAGGAGTGAAGTGAAGGTTTTTCTCCGTTATCCCTCACTTAGGTTTGTTAAACACAGGCCCTGGAGTCCGATTAACTGCTCACAGTCATGCTGTCACTTATTTGGTACCAGATAACTGGGAAACATGGCGGAGTACAGTTGTAGCACAGTGTGTTAGCCTGAGATACCACTCAACTGAGCAAACACACCTGCAGGATGCACCTCAGCTCCAGATAAGCAACAGTTTTCAATTAGCCACGGTGGTTCCCACTCGGTCTGTCTGAAGACAATGAGAAATCCTGCAGAGCACCAGAACCTGTGAGCGGAAATAAATGTGCAATTCCATCTTCATTTGAATGAGAATACCAACCCCAGACCGTGCATCTAAGAGTGTGACAGAAAACCGTTTTGTCTAACGTGAGAAAGGACCTCAAATTATGACAGTTTAGATGACGGATAGTGAAAACTTTCCAGCCCTGTTTGTGTGTCGAGCATGCAAAGTACAGTAATTGCCCTCATCCCTCTCACTGGCATCACCTGGCAGATAATTTCAACAGAAATAATTGTGGGTGGCATGTCGAAAAAAAAGCCCAAATTTATGAAAATTGAAGTCACACCGCTGCAACTAATTCCCCGTAAAACTGAGCAGTGCCTGGTTGTACTGGTTGTAATGGGATGTATTTCCTGGCACATTTGATGATAAGATTTTAATTAGTTTTTTTAATGGATGTGCCATTGCGCTAAAACTTTTTGTGAGTCAATAACAGTTTTGATTCCAATATAAATGATATCTAAAAATTATGTGCCTAAACTGTTAAGAACTGAGATTGTGTAACCTCCATGCTGATGTGTTGCTCTCTTTAAAATGGACTGAAACTAAATTGCCATCACTACAAGCAATATGCAAAATGTTATGTACCTTCCATCTAAACCTAAAAATAGGAACATTTTAAATATGCAGTATATATGTAGTATTTTATCTATAAAACAAGGGAAGCATGTTTTCAATCGTCACTCAAAGCTCCTCTATAGGATGAAAGAAAACTCTTCCCATAGACCCACATATGAAACAGTGGTCAACCTTAAAAACAATAGCCATAAAGGCTTATTTGCAAACACCTCCCGCTGCTCTCATCGTCCCACAGTGTATATTTTTGCACGGCTCTTCTCCACTGTTCTGTATTGATCTCAGCCATGTCATCCAAAATGGCAATGTCCTCATCAGGGAGCCGTGCGCTGTTGCTGAAAGAGCACAACCATGTTTGCAGAACGTCTAGGGATTCCCGGCATCCAGATGCGACCCCAACAGTGAATTTGAAAAGCAGATTCAGCTGCGGCCTCCATCACGGCTGCGCCTGCTGCCAGCGAAAGCAGACGGAGGCTGCGTTTGATAACTGAAATTCACGAGTCAGTTAGTGATTTGCATTGACTTGGCGGTGATGGATGGGCCAGAAACAACTGCATGAAAACATTACTGCAGGACATCCCTCTCTCTCCCACCCCACCACACACACACACCCCCACCACCACCACCACCACACCCCCAGTTTGAGAACATTCTGTGAAAATCAGCCCTCTGAACACAACAGTAAGTTTTGAGATGGATGAAAGAGCATCGCAACCAAAGCAGCTTCAGGCCAGGTTGAAATCATAACAGGGATTGACTAATGTTTATGAATTTCTTAGTGTGTGTGTGTGTGTGTGTAGTGGGTGGGGGCTATCTGTGACAATTTGAGGGAAAAAAGTGAGTGGGATGGGGGAAGAGAGACTCAGAGAGAGAAGCAGCGAGTCTCTGTGGAGTTGTTTTGGTCATGGTGCTTGAGCACTCTGATTAATGCTCATAGAGAGACACCAGATGGAAAGAGAGAGAGAATGAAAGGGTAGAGAAGGAAATTTGAGGAGAAGAGTACCGTGGAAGAAGATGGCTACAGAGTGGGACGGGGAGAGGGAGAGAGAGAGATTAGACTTAACTCATGGAGACGATGAGAGAGAGAGAGAGAGCGAGAGAAAGAAAGTGAGGCTGAAACCAGAAAAAAAGAGGATTCCTCCATGGTTTTTGGTCATGGCTGTGGTTCCTCACTAACCAGTAATTAGTCCGATTTGTTCAAGTCCAAGTGAAATTACAGTGAGTCAACACTTCAGGCTGATTTTGAAATTTTTATTTTCAAAAGTCTGGTCTTTGGGATGTATCTGAACGGCTCCTTTGGCTTAAAACATCTGAAGGGGTGCACGAGTTAGTCAGCTGAGCTGTATGTTTACAAGAAAACAGGTCACTCAGAGAACTCGGGTTACGTAGGTAATCAGTAACCTGGTGACCATGAATCCACGTGTACATGCAGCAGGTTAGTAATCAGATTACTCCCCTTTGCCTCGGCCTCACAAACAGCCAAATGTCCACCTGTGAAAACTGACTCATGTAGACTTTGTATGAGTTTCAGTGTCAGTACTTGAGATGGAAAAGGAAGTTTCATTGCTACGTGTAATGAACTCTTCTTTTTCCATCTTTTTCCTCATGCACAAACACACTTGTAAAAAGCTGATCAGAAACCTGGTTACATCTATACAAAGAAATTGGCATTCTCCAGGGGGATCTAGCTGGGGAAATCAGGTTTCTCTGATCCCCTACCTCAAACACGAAACCTGGTTCCTCAAAGACACGATGTTTAAGACATCAGCTCCCTGCACATATCCGACTCTGACACTCGACGAACTTCAACTTCTGTTTAAATTCAGTGTTTCTGACCAAAACATATGGTGTGTTAAGCACATTTTCTTCCTCATGAATTTGCAAAACCTTTTTGAAAAATATTCTAAATCACGCCTTGTTTACGTCCATGTTTGCTCGCTCTATTGTTTGTTTTGTACGTGCCCGAGACAAACAAAACGGGGAACATTGCAAGTGGTCAGAAACTTCACGGAGTTCAATTAAGTGCATGTTAAACCCACTGAATGTAAACAAACCTGCAGTATGCTGGTAACTATGCATACAAGCCACAGACAGATGGTGTTTTGTTAGCAGCAAACTGCTATTTATCCTATAAACTGAATAATCTTGACAACAGGCAACAGTGCAGAACATGTCCTGGAGAGCTAACACGGGCTGCAGTTCAAAGTCATGTGACGCTGCCGTGCGGCTGTTCGTGTGAGCGTCCGAGACAGAAACATGACGGCTTTATGTAAATGCAGTTCACAATTTGATCAGCTGTGTGCAAAGATGAGAACCAAGGGCATTCCTGCTCCCAGAGAGGGGCAGCGCTGCGATGAAGCCAACAAATATGAGTGATTTCTTTCTTTCGGGGGTTTATTTCTGTCAAAGTGGACACAGCAGATCTGTGCGCTATGGCAGCAGAAAAGAAACATGCAAGTCAACTTCAGCTGGACTTACAAAGACAGAAAGGCAGAGCAGAGGCTTTAAAAATGTGCCTTAACACTGCTGACTTTGTCGCATTTCAATTTTTTAAAAGACTCTGACGATGCTGTAAAGGGTCTATGCAAACTATTTGAGCATGATTTTACAAAGAGCACTTGCAAAACTGCAGATGATTCATTATCTCACCGAGATGGGCTACGAGCCTAAAGAATCACTTTTTGGTGAAGAGTCAAGTTGGAGATGTAACGTTTGCAGAGGAGAGGATTTTGAAGGAGAGAGAAGAGAAGAGGGGTGGTGGTGGTGGGGAGGGGTGGAATTTTGGGAGATCAGTGGCAGGAAAGAAGATGAGAAAAGAGGGTTTGGGCGCCGTGGGATTACTCCAAGATGTGTTGAGTGGGAGACAGGAATACAGAGAGACAGAGAGAGAGGAGCCAGAGAGACGGCAGCACTTCTTCTTGATCTGTCGTAAAAATTAAGAAGCAAGAGACTTCCTGTTGTTTGATATGCTGCAATTTAGGAGACATTTCCACAAATGACAAATATAAACAATGGAAAAAATGCTGGAAATAGCATATGCCCTAATATGTTTTTTTTTTTCTTTTATATAACTGGTAAATACATGTAGGTCATATCACCTAGACGCCCAACTTAAATGATAAAACGCAGTTCGCCATCGCCTTCAGAAATGTGAGCATTTTGTCACCTGGGACCCTTACCATTGTTTGTCAGTGCCATCCAAAACCGTTGCAAATGACCACCTCTATGATCAGGATCAGTGAGGTTTTGACCATACAACGTACATAAAGATATTATATATTTACATACAGTCTATGGATTTGACAATTTAGGATCAGGTTATGCGCGATCAGAGCTTGTTTGTCTGACCACGTCCAAGTGGCAATCATGGTTAACCCTAAATTCCACAAGGCGCCTCCTGCACTCTGATTGCTGCCATTCTTGACAATGTATGTAATTCCACCAGGCACGAGAATACACGCTGAGTGTATTTTTGACGGGCGATGCATCCAACTGTACGGAGCAGATCGAGCCTGACAGGAAGTCACAAGCAGGAAAAATGTAGAAAATCATTTAAATCTTCAAAATAAAACACCCTGTGCAGACTCCCGGTCGTACATCAACAATAAACGCAATTAAAAGAGATCAAAAAGCCTTCTTATCTGCGGTAGAAGCACAAATATGAAGGAAAATAACCAGATCGGCAAAATCTGAGCAACTTAACAGAAGCAGTGGAGCAAAAATGTGTCGCATACGCCATCGCAGAGACAAGCGATAAGATTAAGAGTCACAGTCAGGGTTAAAAGAGACTGTTGGTAGTAGATGGTTGGAGAGTGAGATGCTTTGTTGACCCAGC
Organism: Chaetodon trifasciatus; assembly: GCA_037975065.1. NCBI lineage: Eukaryota > Metazoa > Chordata > Actinopteri > Chaetodontiformes > Chaetodontidae > Chaetodon > Chaetodon trifasciatus. The sequence continues at coordinate 836,282 of JBBMOE010000058.1, forward strand.
TACCTTCTCCCTGAGATGCTTTGTGGTACCATAAAGGCGTCGGTATGCTTCAAACGATGAGCTGTTTGAAATGTTTTAAATGTTTGAAGTGTTTGAAATCGTAACTTTCAAAGAAAACGAGGTTCCGACAAGCACTTCCGCTCTTCACACAGCGTTTGGCCGGGTGGGTGCAGGGTGGGTGCAGAGTGGGTGCAGGGATTGAAGACGCTCTCTCTTGTCATTTTTTACACCTTTGTCAATTCTACTTTGCACAAAAGAGTCCAACTATTTGAAAGTGAGTCACATTATCATTTGGACGATTATCGTGTCTCTTTCTACCTTCAACATGGGCCGTTTCTAACAGCCGTCAACACTTTCCCTTTTCGAGAACCCGTCCCCCGACGGCGTTCATAATTCAGACAGCCACCAGAGTTAGGTTAACATAAAGCGAGGCCAGCGACCAGTGCTGACGTTCCTCTTGTGAGGACAATCTTGTCTCAGAATCAGTTTGTTGTTGTTTCTTTTTTTAGTGCCTTTTGCACCTTGGAATTGGCCCTGAGATTGAATTGAAAGTGAGTGACAGAGAGAAAGATTGACACAAAGAGAGACGGACAGAACGGGAGAGAGAAAGAGCCGAGGAGGGAGAGGGGTGGAGATTGAGCCGGAGAGACAAGAAGAGGAGACAGAGGAAGACAGACAGACAGACAGACAGGAAGTCAGGCGGCACTGACCTTCACTCCATCCTGAACCACGTACAACATTCAGCACACATGGTTCCACTTAATGTGGCGAGACTTGAGCGCGTGTCTTCCTGTATTTCTATTTTGGCTTTACTCGCAGGAGTGTGACTATTAGCATGAGCGTGCGTGCTTCCTTATGTGTGTCTTTGATTTTGTTTACATGCTGCTGTTTACTTGTGCGTCGACACATGGATAAGTGTACAGTATGTATGTGTGGGGCTGTGTGTGTGCGTGCCTGCAAACACAGCGTGTATCTTAATTGGACTCCATTCAAGTGTTTAATTACTCATTAGAGATGCTGCAGAGCAATCTATACACCAGCTTTCCCCGTTCGCTCCCTCTGCCCTCTGCGACTTCCAACCCGCTGAGACTCAAACGCTTTGACCCAAACTACATGGATTAGTTCACCTCGTCAATCTGGATCAACCCATCCATATTAGATGAAGATCTTTAAGCCAGAGGCTGAGACAGACACTTAATAAGTCAGTCAGTCAGTTTGACACTCAGCCAGTTTGTTCATGTGAAAGATGAGTCGTCAGACAGTCAGTCAAACGGTCGGCCTGCGATTTTCACCCAGTGAGTTATCCAGGTAGTCATTTAATGAGTCAGTGGGCCAGCGGGCCTGGTGGTCCTTTAGCTGGCCGATTCAGTCAGTTACATAATCGTGTTGTCACTCCGTCAATCACTCCGTCTGTTAATCTGTCAGTCAGACTGTCAATCAGAGAGCGGAAGAAAAAAAACATGTAAACCTGCAAGTGATGCTTCACAAGTACAGATGAAAACACAGTTTCATGAAATGATACAGAACAGGCAAAGGGGACCGTCAAACACGCAGAATTACACTCAGTTTATCACACACAAAAAAAAGTTATGACTCTGTAAAACGGAAAAAACAGAATCAATCATTTCCAAACAGGCTGTGTTCACCTCTCTGGTTTTATGAAGCGTTCCCGAGCTCATGCAGTAGCATCCTTCATCCAATCATGTGTTCACAAAGTGGTGAACCTCGCTCCATCCTCGCTGGTGAACGACTGAGCCTTTCCAGGATGCCCCTTTCATACCCAATCATGGTCCTCTCACCTGTTACCAATCAGCCTGTTTACCTGTGGAACGTTCCAAACAGGTGTTTTTGGAGCGTTCCACATCTTTCCCAGTCTTTAGCTGCTCCTGTTCAACTTGTTTGAAGCGTGTTGCTGCATCAGATTCAGAATAAGCAGATAAACATTAAATCTATTGTCTTTGTACTGTTTTCATTTGAGTGCATGTCCAAGTTTTTTGGAACCGGTGTTGGAGGTGCACCTGGGTAACAGTAACGGCAGAGTCCTGCGATAGATCCTTCCTACATTTAAACAGAACATTATAACAATCATTATGGTTGCATTTATTGTAATAGACTGCGTTAGTTTTATCTATAAACTGAGTGTATAACAAATATAATCCCACCAATATAAAAGCACTCGATTAAAAATTTAAAAAGTGGATTTTTTCCTCAAGCTAAAACAGCAAAAGTACGATTTCTGGTCTGTGGAGTTTTTAACAGCATTTAGTTACCAGGCCTGATGAGTCTTGGTGCAGAATATTAAAACATTATGAATGTAAAATAGAACCAAGCTACGGAGGATTTGGGTTTGCCACTCTGCCCTTAGAGGGCAAAGTTGCCCTCCTGGTCAAGTGTGGGCTGGATTTTGTGGAAAAATAACCAAGTGCGCGAGAGTAAACTGAAAGCAAACTTTTTTTGGTGGGTCTAAACAAAATATTGGCACTCAGGTTGATTGACAGCCAAATGTATCTCCCAATCTGTGAAAAAAAAAAGTCATTAAAACTGCATCATAAAATCTGCAGAATGCATGAGTATTGATGGAATGAAAGATAAATCAGCCAGCTCTCCTCCCTTCTTTAAACATTGACTCTGTGGATACGTGACATTTCTGCACTGTGCTGACACAAATCCTCTCTCGTCTTCGCCCCCCCTCCCTCCCTCCCTCTCTGCGTTGAGTGATTCCTATTGGTGTGCAGAGACACCAGCCATCAGCTCCTTCGCGCTTTGCTTTGAGCCAACCTTGTCGATACCAATACAGCCCCACCGCTGTTTACGCTGTCGTCGGTGCCAAAGCGGGTGCTGCGTCATGGTGAATGCCCCTCAGAAAACAAGGAGGCTGATACGGGCATATCATGCACTCTGTCCGTCAGCTTGTCAGATGCGCCGCGTGTGCCCAAACTCTCATCTCATCTGTCTCGCTAACTCGCCCTGCTTGTCCATCCATCAGTGTCTTTGTCACTCTCTCAGTCCGGCTTTGGGTCCATCCTGTCTCTACTTTCTGTGTGTATGTTTCAGCTACCACATCACCAAGGTGACAATTATTCTTCCAGGGGGTCTGGAGATTTTCTTCCTGCGAGGTTTGTTATGTTAATTCGGTGCCGTGGGTGTCGGGGCTGCGTGTGCGTCCGCACATATGATGGTGTGTGTCTGACAGCGTGCATATACGTGTGTGAATTTGCCAGGAATTGGCACAGGCGGGGCTTTAATCCGCAGGGGGCCCATGTTGCCCGTCTTGAAGAAATACATAATAACCTTTCAGATGTGGTGAATGTCACCGCGGTGATCTATGGGCGACATTATTCAGAGTGACAGATGTGGAACTTGTCAAAACAACACAACTTGAGCATGGGAATGCGAGGGTGTGGGTTTGTGACGCTTTGTGCTCGCTGCAGTGTACATACAGTAAGATATTTGTGTGCTTTGCTGTGTTTATTTCTTGTTAGTGTGCATGTGTTTGCGCAGAAGTGAGGATCAGGAGCTCATTTCCATAATTAAACATCTGTGTTTATGAATTCCAGCATTTCCTTGTGTGCGTTAATATGAATGTACATGAGTTTCACTGTGTTCTGTCAGAGTGTGTAATATGTGTTAATATGTCTCAGTGCACATGTGCCCCAGTGTGGTATATTTCTGTGCAGGTATATGAGTCTCAGCGTGTGTTTGTGTAGAGGGAGGTAATGTATTTACTTTGCCCCACATACCTAAGCATTCGCAGGCAGAGACGGCAGCGTGAGAGAGGAACACCTCATGCTGAGAGAAAAGCAGCTAAAGAATCTTAGCAAGAGGAAGATGTGTGTGCGTGCGTGTGCAATAAAAATACACCAATGTTGGGGAGGTGTGTGTGTGTGGGGGGGGGGGGGGGTATAAGACAAAGGAAAGAACAAGGAAGAGAAAACAGCAGGGCCAATGAGAGCCATGAAGACTGAAAAGAGGAGAAAGTAACGACGTCAAAGGACGCTGCGCTCCTGGAGGGAAAGAGCGAGACGAGGAAAAAGGGAAGGAGAGCGAGTAAATGAATGTGAAGTGAGGAGAGATGAAGATTGAGGGAAGGAAAGGCTAGAAAGGGAGCAAAAGACAGGAGCAGATGAAGATGGAGAGATAGAAACGGAGAGTAATGTGGAGTTAATTGGAGAGACATTGAGAGTGACTGAAGCTGCAGCGGCGTAACTGCTTAGAGACACACACATCATGAAAGAGCAGTTTCTTCCTCCCAGAAAGCCAAATGAGGTGAAACTGTGCACATTTCACATGCTGAATATGAAATTTTACATTTTAAAGACTCCGCATTTGCATTTGGCCAACAGTGCCCGGAATTGGCCGTGGTTATCAAGCGATAATGGCGCGATCGCTTTGTGCTGGTACGTGCTCGGAAGAAAACCGGATGCTCACTGCCGTCAGCGGGAGAACGACGATCACCCAGAGTGCCTGCAGAGAGAGGCTGGCAGGCGGCGAACGCTGAATTTTCCAAGTTTAGGCTTCGGCTGGAGAAGTGAGGATGAATCTGATGTTTAGAAATTCTCAATCGATCCGCTCTTGATTCGACCACCTGTTCTTCTTCACTCCTCTTCCAGGAAACATGGAGAGATGTGGGGAATAGGCGACGTGTTCCTTCTTAAGCTCTAGAAGAGAATAAGAACTTTGATTTCACAGGCCGAGCCTTGCTTTAAATCTACTGTGTTGGGTAAAGGAGGTTTCTTCGTCACATTCGGTGTTTCTCAGTGAAATAACTGAGCTCCAGCGTGTTTCCTTCCTCGTAAAACATCTGAAATATTTAGAATTTCTAAATATTTTAACTCATGATTACATTCATGCTAAGCAGCTCGCGGTCTTCTTCATTGTCTTTGTTGGCGCATTGCTACATGAGCCAATCAGATCGTTTGCGCAGCATCACGACGACGTCAGAGTGTGACTGTTTTCTCACACTCCTGCGTGTGCATCTGACACTATGACAGAAATACAAGCCGGTCAGGATTGTTCATATGTAGTTTTGGGGCTGCTGAAATAGGTGCAACATCTTCATCAGGCAAACGTCAAATAGGCTTAAAGTTGTAGTTCCACCCACTATTAGGAGATTGTCGCATTATCCAACACATCTTTGTACCCAAAAGACTGAATAGGTCAATGCTAATGCCTCCCAAAACTACATATATCACTGTAGGAGAGTGCCAGCAACAGGCCAGTACGACCTTCATCCTTGTTAATGTTGTGAATTTGTTGCAGTTTGCTTAGATTTGGGCAACAAAACTACTTGTTTAGGTTCCAGAAAGATCATGGGTTAAAATATGTACGTAACTATTGCGTACATGGGGTAACTTGAAATGGGTAAACGTCGACTCCTGGGTGAAAGTCCGGTGTTTGTTCGCCTCATCGTTCCGCTCCACCTTCCTCCATATTCAGACTTTTATGTTTGCTATACTATGTCACGATTTCCTCCGATGTGCCGGTCATAATGACTACGGCCACTAGAGGTCGACACCTAAAAATATATGTAAATAATAAAGGATATCCAAAAATTTGTATTATTACGTCAATATAACATTTCCCATAAAGGACTGCAGGATGGGACATCATGTGATCTCTCAACTGAGCTTTTTGTTTACATGGATGTTGCCTTACTCACACCTTGTCGGTCAAAACGATGCGTCTTTACTTCGCGTCGGAGCTTCCCTTTGAAGCGTCTTTTAAAGCCAAATCTTGATCCCGTACGGAAAGCATTTCCGCTGACTGACATCCGTCACTTCAAGCCTCAGCGCGAGTGCCGCATCACCGAGAGTGACAGAGGGAGATCAAGTGAAGCTGGAGGAAAAATAAAAAGTTACGGATGGAGAGAGGGGTGACACAGTGAGAGCGAGGGAGAGAGAATGGGGGAGAGAACCAAGCGTCCTTTGATGTTGGCTGATCCGGCCTGCTGTTTAGGACGCAGGCAGGTACGGCAAACATCGGAGGCTTCTCCAACCAGAGGCTTTGATCACAGCCATGCTGAGAGATGATGCTGATGAGTCAGTGGGGCCTGAATACTAAGAAGTGTCCACTACACACACGGATCTACAGTCCACAAACACACATCCTTTCATTCTCCTCCTTTCTTTCTTAATCTTTCATTTCAACTTTTAAACTCCTCAGTATCTATTTCCTTCTCATCCTGACGTGTGTGCACAATACCGTAAAACCCTTTTACACAGACTCCTTTCCACTTCTTGTGGTCCAAGCCTCAGAATGAGCCTTTTACATCCAGATGAGAGCCAGCAGCCAAAAGCCGAGTCCTTCAGCTACATCTGGCTAACCTCGCCAGACAATTCAATCGCACTGAAAGAGTGAGGAGAATCTGTGAGACATCAGGGGATTAGGAACCAAGCAAACCATCATATCCTATTGCGCAGGTTTACACTCAGACAATATTAAAAAGACATGGCTCGAAGCAGCGTAACAAAAAACTGAAAGACCGTGTACTGAACAACATGCACTTCACCGCCAGTCTGTTTTAAGGGCATATTTTAAGATTCTGTCTTTTTCATGGAGACACTGCTGGGCTTCAAAGCAAAGTTTCTCTATCTTCCTTTCATTCCTGAGCCTAATTATCAAGTTTTCCTCCTTTCACTGGTTTTACATGTGGAAATGATATTGACTGTCAATATGCCAGAAATACAAAAAGCTATCTTTCTCTGGAAATGAAAGATAATCAAGTTTTATGAGCCAGAAAATAAGTATATCCACTATTTCTTGTCCCGGTGATAAAAGTTTACACAGAACGAGTCAAAGGATTAGTGGAACTTTATAATTTTGCACTGTACTTTGCTGTAAGCTACATTAAAGCCCCTGTGTGTAGACTTTTGATCACTGTACTGGAGCATCTGTCAAATTATTATGACGGGATAAGTCATCCCAGTGATGGCGCAGTCTTTCCATGAATTGTTAAGTGCCATCAGGTGATACTACAACATAGGGTCAGAAAATACAGAACTGTACACACAGAGGGGCATTAAAGGGGATAAAACTGATATTTTTATAATATAAATATGTCAAATGACATTGCGTAATGTGAGAGGCTTTGCTTGTAGTAATGAACTTACAGAAAATTATCACCTGAATGTGCTTCACAGAGCTTTTTAGCGAGTTTTAGCTCATCGTTAAGGTGGTCGGCCCCCAACTTTAGTGTGCTGGTTCACTTCCAACGCTCTCATAGTGTTGTTTTTGACAGTAGGAGGCAGAAAAAGCGCTAAAAACGCACTGCACACTACCTGCTCAGTGAAGTTTGTGAAGCAATTAGCTGCTAAATAGCCAAACATTTCCTTTTAGCGATGGAGGAGACCAAAAACGGAGCTAAAAGAGAACTGACTATTGATTAACATCCATCATCATCATAATGTTGCTCCGTAACTGCTGCATGTGTAAATAAGCCTAACACTGTCTTAACTATTTAATGAAAACTGACAAGGTTGAAGACAACAGTTAAACTTCTTTTACTGAAAACAAGGGTGAAGCAGTGAAAACAGCGTTGGCTCACCAACTCAGTAATAGATCACAAATCAGAAAAAGATGAGATACCATAAAGAATAGCTGTAACATTAGCCCTGTATATTGATTTGACACAAAGGTCGAATATAAAAGCCGTTTAAACTGTACTGCTTTCAGTACTGAAGGGTGTTATTTCACTTTCAGCGCTGTTATACTTGACAGCGAAATTATATCTTAAAGGGCCAGCTTACCCAAATTACACAAAGTATTTTTTCCCTTTGTGGTGTGGAGTTATGAAGTTTGTTTTCTCTTCTTTTGAAACGTGTCTCTGGGATTTCTGCCACCGTCACCAAAAACATGGAGGTGAATGGAATTTTGTTTGTGCTGCTCACAGCATTGAAAAGGAGGCTGAAACCTACTGAAACTAGACAGAGTGTGACACAAATGAGATTTCATTCACCTTCACTGTGTGTGGGTGGAAGCAGAAGTGCAGTTGGGTGGTACGGTGTGTATAAATGTGTCAATCGGTAGAGATTTGGCAGTACCGTTTCCACTGCACACACGCCAAGCACTGCGAGGTAGAGACACGCCATAAGTGTGAGTGCATTCCCGTGTCTCTTTGGCCAGTGCAGTGTGTGTGTTTAATTCCAAATGACACACAGCCTAAGAGGAGGGGATGGAGGGACACACACACACACACACACACACACTCTTCCACATATAACTGCACACCGACATGTACTCTTTAACAGCTCAGAGAGCCGTGGTGCACACCTGCACACACACACACACACACACCTGCACACAGGCACACCTGCATGGTTTCCGCTCGCCCGGGCGTATTAGGAATGCAGACAGTGTCACAGGAGCAGGGCAGGGCACTGAGTAGCTTAATACAACCTAATGTATCCTGGCACATTAGCCCTTTCTTGGATTGAGCATCCTCACTCATGGAGACGCACTTTACCAAGATGCCATTTAAACACACACACACACAAACGCACACACTTGCTTCCAGGCATGCAAACACACACACTTGAATGTGCGTCCACAGGACTCACGTTCAGATGGTTGTCATCCATAAAATGTATCAGAGCGCAATCAATAGGCAAAGCACATTTGTCTCAGATGAAAAAACACAAATGTACAGATTGAAATGAGAGATAGAAAAACTCCTCCTCCATCTGCTCTTCCTCCAGCTGGCCTCCTCCTCCTCCTCCTCCTCCTCCTCTTCTGCTCCTTCTTTCCTCCTCCTCTTTGTCTTGTTTTACTCTCATTTCATGCATTCTCATTATCCCTTTCCCGGTCTCCCTCTGTCCCCCTCCTCTCTCCGTCTTTCCCTTTCTTTTGTCCTCATTTCGCACGTATCTCCATTCCTCCTCTACCTTTTCTCTCCGTCTCCCTCCCTTCCGTTCGTTGCTTTCAGGCCTTTTATTCTCATTCCGTGCATCTCTCCCTGTTTCTCTCTCTGCCTTTCCCCTTTAGTTGCTAATCAGAGTTGATTGGGAGCAGAGAGAGCCGAGAGGAGCTCCCCAGTGGATCAATGCCTCTAAATGATCTGTTCAAGGATCCCTTTAGAACCCGCAAAACTCGCTCTGATAGGGCACCGAAGCATGAAGGCGCTCATTTCACATCTAACTCACTTCCTGATTTGCCCTCTGGGAAAGCGATAGGACTGCCGTTATAGGGATAATTTGTCCCAAAGCTAAATATCCCACTAACCAAAAGTGCTTAGACCAAAATGTCTTCATTCCAAGCAATCAATTACTGCCAAGGTGAGGGGGGGAAAATGATGAATTTGTTTAAAAAGCTCAATCTGCGTGCGTGCGCGCCATCCGAGACGTCGAGATTGCCCGACAACCGGGTTTGTTTATGCTCATTTGACTGAAGACGCTTTCCCGCGTCTCAAATTTAGCGGGAAACAAGATTTGATAACGTGCAGCAGCTGAATTTTAAATCTATTTTCCGTGGGATGTTTAAAATTAAATTGATCGTTGGGCGCTGATGCTAATGACGAGCGCCGTGAAGGAGTGGCCGCCGCGGACGCAGACACGCGCCCGCGAGGAGATTTGATAGCACGAATTTTAAACAGCCTCCGAAATGTTAGATGACTTACTGAAGAGTCTCGGGCTGAAAAGGGAATTTTGAATGACTGCGGGTTGTTGCAGATGCTACAACAAAAAGATTATCAAGTCGCCCTTCGGGCATATTATTTATGGAGTGCTGGTAAATAAAATATGTGACATATCAAATATTTAAAAATGCTGATGTATTGTATTTTCTCACAGAGGGGTGCCAATATGAAAGCAAAACTATACATGAAACAAAGTGTGTTTATTTTAAGCCTTGTGGTCAAACAAATGCTACGTTCTTGTGTACTGTTTGAGCATTAGATGTGAAATATTGATTTATCAATTTTGGCTTCTGCTTCTAGAAACCATTCATTTAAAATGGCGGTATCTTCCAGCAAAGTAAGGCTGTTTTCGAGGATAAGTTTGGTGATCCTCTGCATTTTTCTTATTGTCGGCAAATCCCATGTAGAGACCTCAACCAGCAATGAATTGATTCTGCTAACAAGTATCGTCTGTGTAGCCTGAAGGCAGATATGTATATGCACAGTACTTTATTCCTTTGTGCCACAGACACTCCCTGTTGTCCAAAGATGAAAACACATAAATAAGCAATGCTGTTGCAGTGGGTGACATATTCCTTCATAACCATGAGCACCAGCAATGTAGACTGACTTAGAGTTGGTTTAAATACACCATCCTGCTGCCATAGAGCACCAAATGTTTATTAATCCATGGCCAAAAACAGTACTTACGACTTAAAAGCCGAGCTGTTTTAAGGAATATTACTGTGCGCATTCATTTTTAAAGATTTATGTCCTCAAAACAAATGAGAGAGCCACAGGCAAGATGGGTAAGTCATAAAGTATAGAGAGGCAGACTGCATATTGTTGGTTTTTGGCATTTTAATGGCGTTTCTTGACAAAAAAACAAACAACAAAAAAAAAAACAAGAATATCCTTATCCTTTACGAGAGACTGTTTCACTCCAACAACTTCAAGATGGTAAACAGAAGTTCAGTTCCAGTGTAAGCAACACTGGCACCAAAACATAAACACAAACAGAGCTTGTGTTATGCAGGGAAGAAGTGCAGCCATATGTTTTTAATGTACTCTAACTGCTTTGCGGAGTCTGTTGAACAGGGGAGTCAACAACCGAGTTCAGTCACCATCTTGCGTATTTCCATATGTTACTCTCAAATAATTCACAGGCTCTTTGAGTCAGTGCCGGGGGGGGGGGGTACAGCAAGGAAAATCAGTACAATATATACCCTCCACAGTGTGTGTATATACTAATGTTCCTCAATAACCTCTGACCCACTTCTGTTCATCGTGCCGACCTCAGTGATCCGTACGTTTACCGAGCTAAATGGGCATTCACCACAGCCGCCTCGATGCGTTGCTTTAGGGGTAAAGATAATAATGTGTGCCCTCTACCATCACATGACCCACTTCTCTTGAGCACCATGCAAGAAGACGGTTTTCCAAACATGCTAATAATTCCCATGAAGCACAGCTCGCCGAGCTTTATTAAAATAAAATCGGTTACTGTAGAAACTTTTGCTGCAACCAGAGGAATTATTATTGATTATTCTGGCTGTCTCTCGTTTATTAAGTCAGTAAAAAAAAAAAAAAAAAACCCTCTAGGATGTTTTGCTGCAAACTGCCATGAGTCAGATGGTTTTAAGACCCTCTATTAGAAAGCGTTTGCTGAAGTGCCCTTGAACAACTCGTGGAGTCTCTTTTATGTTGCTGCTTTGTACGCAGCGACCTGAGATGTGTCTGTGGGAATGAGCAAATACAAAAATGTCCTAACAGCCATCACACGGTTTCATATTATTACAGTACACGGCATGACTGCACTAAGTGGACACTCACCACAGCTTCCTTTATGCTGTGCAATCACACAGAAATCCAATATAGCTCTTAAATATTCATAGTGTTGTGGAAGATGTGTAGGCTTTTTTTCTCAAAATATATGCCTCACGCAATCTCATTTACCTCAGTAAATCATTCCTGAAGCCTTCTCACCTCTGCTCACTGATTCTGTGCATGTTCCTGTTTCTGATTATTTCTATTCATGAAGACGTTTTCACTTACTCGTCCCTCTCTGTGTCTTGCAGGTTCTGGCACGGAGAGTACAGGGTGGCAGTGAACATTAACGACTATCTGGACATCTACTGTCCTTACTACGAGGGTCCTCCGTCCCACGGGCGCATGGAGCGCTACATCCTGTTCATGGTCAACCACGAGGGCTACACTTCCTGCCAGCACAGGATGCGCGGCTTCAAGCGCTGGGAGTGCAACCGCCCCAGCGGTCCTGACGGACCCCTGCGCTTCTCAGAGAAGTTCCAGCTCTTCACCCCCTTCTCCCTGGGCTTCGAGTTCAGGCCTGGACACGAGTACTACTACATCTGTGGGTTATCAGCTAGTCAGAGTGTGTGTCTGTGTGAGACAGAGTGTGCGCTTAACAGGTCTGTTTGCTGTGTGCGTGCAAGCGTGCGCGTTTGCCGGTTAGCTTCTGTTCAGTATGCATTTGTAAACGATATGTAAATATGCAATCAACAGATTTTGATTGAGAGAGTTCTCAAACACGGCCCACCGTGTCGCTCGCACACCCACGGGCGTGCATAAATACACCTTCCATCTCTCCTTCGCTCCCCCTTCTCTCACTCTCTCCCCTCTCTTTATTTCTTCATGTAGCTCTCTGCTTCTATTGAGATCATAAGTGGTGTGCTCAGCAAAGTGGTAAAAATGTCACCAGGCGTAGTTTGTAATCATTTTTATATTAGCTGTATCGATGTTTCTCCTCACTTCAACAAGTGATGTATTAGTACCACAGATGGGCCTTGCCCCCTGAGACTGTTTTCTGGAGTTAAAGAGCTATCATTCCCCCAGCAGGCATGGGACAAATAGTAGCTTCAAATTACTCTTAAACATTGTTTTCAGCTGCTCGGTGTGCCAGATGGGTGGGATAGATGTACCGCATCCGGACAGTTAAGAGCAAGATCAGTTGGTAATCACGGAAAAGCACGTTAAATTGACTTTCAAAAGCTTCGCTGTCAATGTCAAAACTTTCTGGCGCCACACGGAGAAGTGCCACTTTTTCTGTGCGGAGGCTGCGAGGGCTGCTCGCAACAAGGCATTTGCCTGTTTGAATCCGCAGACCAGCTGGGAAAATATGTGAAAATATGAGAAAATGATTCTTCCCAGCGAGGACAGTCACAATTCACACAATCACAAGAGGTCACTTATCAGGGAAATGTATGCATAGAGTGTGTTTGAACAAACAATTTATTCTGTTGTTTGTCTGGTGCGAGCTGCCATGTGGTGACCAGTTGAAGCGTGCAGACTCAGCAACACTTTCTTAGATGAATCTCAGCTTATGAAAAGAACACATTAGCTGCTAGTGCTGGGAAATTACTTTGCAAAAGTAATCCTTTGGTAATTTATTCAATCGGGTAGTTTATTTTTCCATTCTCTCTCTCTGAAAGTCATACTAAACCGTACCTGTCGTTGGTATCTTGTTCAGAATTTGTCAAGGATTGATTCTCCAGCAGCATTTCCACCTCTATGCAGCCTGACCCTGCTCTCTTCATTTCTCCCCGTGTTAGCGCTGCACAGTTGGCTGAAAACCGACCTTAACCTTTTTAGTAGGAGATGATGCATTCTCGCTGCGACCCATAATGGGATGAGGGTCCTCTGCCACCAGTCTGATGTCGGCGTGCGAGTGCAACACATTTCTTTGTGGAGTTTTTTGCCCTTGGATGGTGATTCTGACCTCACAGTGATATTCTTCCTTGTTCAGACAGCGGAAGAAAAGAGCCTCAGATCAGGCTTCGGATTTTATTTCTAATGCAGGAGCACGATTTTCTAAGATGATGCAATAACCGACAAACAAAATCTAATGTGCAGCACTGCTGAGTTACTGTGAGAGATGATAAGAGTAAGATAATGTGCTGCCTGCAACACTGTTTGTCAGCAGAGTAACTAAATGAGTAGGAAGTATTTGCAAGTATTTCTTGGCCTCAGTCTGTTGTCTGCGCTGTCACAAAGACACAGCAGGCGAGAGTCAGAGAGCTAAAGAGGCGAAGATAACAGCCACCCGATGTCCTACTGCACTTTTCCCAGTTGGCAAACATACACACACTCTCTCACACACACACACACACACACACATACAAACACACACTTTTGTTTTCAGTCTCATGTAAGGATGGACAGGGCCCCTCCAGAGTTGTATAGTTGCTGACTATGGTATTGTGTTTCTGGGACCCCCGAGGGCAGTGTGTATTCTACAAGAATGTGTGTGCGTGTGTGTGTGTGTGTGTGTGTGTGTGTGTGTGTGTGTGGTTGGGGGGAGGAGGGCTTGTTGTGGGGTCAGTTGTCAAGCAATTGTGAGTCCGTGAAAGGCCATGTCCATCATCTTGACTGACAACCACACATGTTTTTGTCTCTCACTGTTTCTGACATGTGCACGTTCTCTCTCTCTCACACACACACACACACACACACACACACACACACACACACAGGTCAGTAGGGATGTAAAACAAAGGTATGTTGACAGTTTTAACCACCCGGTCCTTCCGATGTGTATTTGTTCGTGGATTTCCTCCCAGATACTCGACCAAGTAAAACACATCGATCTTTGATGGCGATCTGCTGACAGACCGGTGTGTGTGTGCGTGTGTGTGTGCGCATGTTGGTGTGTGTATTTGTCATGTGGTTGACATGTTGACAGGTCTGCTCCACCCCTTACTTCTCCCAGCTGCCAACTGATGAGGTTGAGTGATTTTCAATGGGTTTTCGGGAGACATTGGATTGTGGATGCGCTGGGAAACAGAGGCGCTGGGAGAGCTGATAAGACTTCTAAAAAATGACAAAAGTGAACATTTTTGGAGGGCATGGAGGGAAAGGAATGGGTGGGGGGATATATATCCACTTCTCCACTTCGAGCCCTTTCTTCCTGAAATGTTGCCATTTGTCAGGGAAACAGTAGGGAACCCAAAACAAAGACACACAACAGGGAGACAGCTCGATACAAAGCTGGCAGGGCTTCACAGGGGACCGGTTGGGACTATAGGTGGATGATTTGAAGAAACTTGAGGCAAAGGCTGTGGGCTATAGGGAAGCCATAAAAGGGTAAAGGAGGTGAAGGGCAGAAAGAGGGATGGAGGGAGGGAAAAAGAGGGAGGAGAGGGCAGAGGATGGGTCAGATTTATTTCCTCTGCGCTGTGGATCTTGATGATGGTCCTCTCTGGGGTCGCTCTGGGCTCTGGCTATTCGGATTTCCTCAAGGGAGAAGGCCAATAGGTCTCCACGCACACATCTGCAAGCACCGGCGCGTGTGCACATTTCTTTTTGCACATCCACGTATGCATGCGGGTGTGTGCACGCGCGCGTCTGCATGCGTGAGCAGTCGGGGAGTCGGTCGCCACCTCCTCTGAGGTCTCCAGCTCTATTTCACATCAGAGTGAGGTGGGACTAAAAACCCAGATTCAATTTCATTTACTCTACTTTGAAGTTTGAATCACAGTAACTTTTTAACATTTTCTCATTTTTTTTGGCATTCAGCCAGGGCAGCACGGTGGCTCAGTGGTTAGCACTGTCACCTCACGGCAAGAGGGACCTGCGTCTGTGGGGAATTTGCATGGATTTCCTTCCCCTTTCCAAAGACATTCAAGTCAGGTCGATTTGAGAGCCAGTATTTCCCTTAGGTGTGAATGTGAGTGTGACTGAATCCCAGTGTGCGGGCAGATCCCTCTCAGACTTGTTTACTTTGCCTGAAGTGCTCAGTATGTNCCACATAATCCCGAGTCTTTGTTTCCAAACAGCATGCAGCCTGTTAAAATATATTCCTTTGAAAGTAGCTCCCTTGTATATTAGCATAGACAGGGTGCAGCGCTAACGCAAGTGTGCCATGTTGGCCTATGATATAGCCGTTTAAAAATAACTCAGCAGAAGACTGGCATACATGGGGATCAGATTGCGGCAGGCATTACGCTACACTTGCGTTATCTTTAAAGGAATCTACCTGCACGTCTTTTCAAAGGCGGATTCCACCTCATGAGTTTTCAACCTAAGCCCGACTAAAGAATCAAACCTGGGTAGTAGCACATCTCCCTAGATAATGACACGGCTTTGAAGACCGTCGTAAAAGGATGAGAGCCGGCCTTCGCAGCTTTCCAGGCTCAGATCATTCCACATCTCGCTGAGGGGGGAGGAAATTCTCTCCTCCTCCATAATTACTGAAACAACACGCATTCTTTTATTCCGTCACTGCTGCAGCGTCTCTTCGAGATTCGGCGCTTTTTTTGTGCTGTTAAAGTAATCTGTCTGACATTGCAACTTCCATCTCATCTGTGAAATATTGTCACTGGAGTGAGCAGTGAGCGGTTGCACATATGTGTGAGTGGATGTGTGTCTTCGTGTGTGTGTGTGTGTGTGTGTGTGTGTGTGTGTGTGTCAGCTGCTCCAGATTCTGAGTCTCTGTGATTAAACTGTAATTAGGTTGGTTAAACCCCCTGCAGAGCTCAGTTGCTGTCGTCTTCTCCTCCTCCCTCCTTCCTCTCCTCATCCCTCTCTGACGCCTTCTCTCTGCCTTTCCTTGGCATTTGAAGGGTGAGAGTTTTTGGTTTGTCATTCACTCCCCCCTCACACCCCCTCTTAATAGTTCCACTTGTCTACCCTTTGTCTTAAATTCATTCATTTTTTTTCTTTTTTTGGAGACCGTCTCGTCTTTGTATCTGTCTGCGTGTCTCTCTCAGTTCAGATGTTTTGTCGTTTTTCTTTTTCTCTCTTCTCTCCGTTTCAGATGGGTCGGGATATGATTCTCCGGAGCCTTTCCTGACTGACGGAGGTCCAAGCTGGAGGCCGGGGTCCGTGGCCCTGTTAGCTGCTCTGGCCTCACTCCTCCTGGGACTGTCCTCCTGGCTGTGACCCCTCTCCGTCTCTTCCTGGAGCTCCCGCCCAGGGCTGCTGGGCTGGGCTGGCTGTCCCTCTAAATCCACCACCCCTCAGGGAAGCCCTCTGTCTCCGTCCTCTCCTCTCCCACCTCCACCTCTATACGACCACCAACCAACCACCCCCACTGCCAGCCCCTTCCATGGCCCAGCCACGGACACCCTCCCCTGGCCTGGCTGAGAGGGTTGGATCTTAAGGTGTCTGGGAAGCTGCCCTTCATCTCTGATCCCCGAACTCTGGGTGGAACAGCACCTCTCAGCTGAAAAACACAAGGGAACCGTCTCTGCACTCATATCAGGGGGTCCTTTTGATTTGACTATTGACTTTTGACCACCGATGGGGTAGATGTAGCCGCGGCTATGATTAAACTTGTCGTTCCAGTGAAATTCCTATCATCCAATCACGGCAGGATGCATTAAGCGATAGGCCTGGATGCACAAAAATTGGATTTTTCTCACATTGCTGTCCCATCGTCAAACCAAGAATTGGAAGAGGCCAAGCTTGCATTGTAATTGAAATTCTATACTATCTGGAACCAGTCCAACTGCAGCGAGAAAAAGAGCAAATGTACAGAGGTGGAGAGGAGAAAAGCGACTCGGCCCGTGCAGGAAAGAAAGGGAAAACAATGCGGGCACAGATTTAAATGAATACGGCCGTATGGGAAATGTAATATTATATGTGTTGATATTTTCAGACCCAGTCTAGATTTTTAAACGAGCAGCTCGGATACTATAATGGCAAGTATAATCATAGCCTGTGTCAGTGGGAGGGCGGGGTGTGTGTGTGTATGCGGGGGGGTGTTCTGGGTGGGTTTGGTGAGGTGTATATTTTCAGGTGGGATGTGTTTTGTCTTATTCATGTTTCTAAACAAAGCATTTATCACAGCCTGGCCAGCGCAGGCGTCTTCAGCACTGTCTAATGTCGATTGGGTCGGGTGACTTTTGGAACCATGACTTTCTCATGTATGAATGTACCACTGGTCACCCACCTCTTTGTCTTTCTGTATTATTATGACTGTGGTCACTTACAGTACCTTCTCTTGGACTGGCAGGATGAACGGGTCGGGGGTTTTGGAGGGATGGTCGGGTGGGGGGGCGGGCAGGAGGCGGGTGGAGTGCGGATGAACGAAGGACAGGTGAGAAAAGGAGGCGACACTCAAGTTGCATGACCACTGTGAAACCTTCAGATCAATCTCGTTTGTAATGATGATATATTTTTTCATGGGGGAAATCAAAAACACCCTGCTACCGCTCTCTTGCTCTCCCTGAGACTTTTTCAGACATCAAAAGGAAAATTCAACCTCTCTCCTCACACGGTTTCTCCTGTCTGGCTTTCGGTCGTTGATGGATTAGCTCGGGCCAGGAGATAAATGGACCCACAGGGTGAAACTGACTGGAAATCAGCCCTCAGAGCCCAGGCCGGATCACAATGGACATAAACACTGACTGAAGCTGGTCCTGGGTCTGAGGGTTAAACCAATAAGGGAAGCGCATAGACTGTGGCAAATGAGGCGAGGTGTGTGTGTGTGTGGTAGCATCACAAAAACACACATGCACATGCACACATATACATAGACACACACACACACACACACACACACACAGTCTTTGATAACGGGACTGTTCCTCTGAGCATTCATGGACACGACTATAAAGGGAACAGCACAAAGAGAGAGGGAGCAGAGGAGGGAGGGAGGGAGGGAGGGGGAGAGAAAGTGTGTGTGCGTCATGGGACTGAGACTTCTTTAATGTTGGGAAGTGAACATAATGAGTAAGCACTGTGAACACACACATGCATACACACATGACGACCCATGTGCAGATACACACACACACACACACAGACATATGTAGAAAAGCACATGCAGATCGAGACATTTGCAAAGACATGGCATGCATATACACACATGTACAAAGACACACACACACACACACAAAAACACAAACAAGGGGAAGCACTTCCTTCCCCATTTCATCTTATTTTTGTAGCATTTAAAATCACTGTTAATTACTCCTGTGTGGGATGCAGTGATGGGATATAGCCTGTGGAAGATTAAAAAAATGTGTTTTCTCTTCTTCTATTCCACTGATGCTGTCCTTCTATCGTTCTTCTTCTCTGGTTTGTGATCCATGGTTGGTAGTGGTAGGATGCCTCCAGGTCTGAGCGTCATGTATGAGTTTGTCTCCTTTTCTGTTTGTGGTGTTTTTGTGGAAGCTGACCTCAGTCATTAAAGTCAGTCAGTCAAAAGTAAACACAGAAGTCAGAGCAAGGAGAGAAACACACAAATAAAGATTGTCTCTTTGTCTACTCGAAAAACAAGCCGAGCGAGTGGAATTTCTTCAGTGGAAATGTGAATTAATTTTCATTTGGTGTTGTTTTGTCCCCCCCCCCTCAAAGGGCAGATGATTGTATTCATGGATTAGACTGCACCTGGGTCTGTTTTGCCCCTCTGACGTCAAAGTCTTGGGACGGTGAGCAGTGAGCTCTGCCAGTCAAAGCATGAAATTATTCAGATGAAATCACCCTCTCCAATCTTCAGATGTTTCTCCCTCAGCGATGTGACAGCTAATCTGAACCGCTGACAACATGGAGACCGGATAGCTTGATGGCCTTTCGTCTCTTGTTTCCATCAGATTTGCGGTAGGGTGGCCTACCAGCGATGGAACAGTAACTAACTAACTGCATTTACTCAAATACTGCACTTTGAGCTACTTCACCTGAGTATTCACAAGGTCTGCACTTTTATATTTCTGCTCCGCTACATTTCAGAAGGAAATATTGTGTTTTTTTCCTCCACTACATTTATTTTACAGCCATACTTACGAGTTACTTTTCAGATATTACTGAAAACAAAAACATGAGATAAGCTTATAGAAATGACAAACCCAAAAAAAAGCAGTGTCTAGTTAGGGCCTCTGGTCACATTTTCCTGTTTCATGCTCATTTTCAATAATAATAAAAATCTGTGTGAAAATTCTGGAAATTAAAAAAAATTTAAACCCCAAAAATGATTTTACTGAGGTGGAAAAGTGGATGTACAGTAAAGAAAATGAGACAAAGAGGGATGGAAACACACAAACACGACTTAAGGAGGTGAAAAATGGCAGCAGATGAAAACATTATATCTGTGTGGTGCAATGAGGAGACTCCTGAAGCATGAAATCCATATTTCCATCATGTTCTCAAGCTTGTGCTCTTTTATGACAAGACATCTCAGCTCTTCTTCTGCTGTAGTTTAATGGCGCCTTACTGGAGAATCACCACCAGCAGCTGTTTGTCTCAAACTAGTAACATCTGCATAACAGCAGAGGACGGAAACGCACTTTCTTTTGCCGATTTTCTGGAAATTTGATTAAAACCTGTTACATTTGGATTGAAGCTTGACTTATGAGGTGATTTCCCCTCTAAACTTCTCACATGGTTTTGTTTAAATAGCTGTTTGAGGCCCAAAGAGGCAAATTAATCCAATATTTCACACAAAAAAGAAAAGATTGAGAAAGATTTCTTGTGTCATTGGACGTGAGCCACAGGGAACCTTGAACTGCACATGAAGCTGGATGCACTTCAACCATCTACAGCAGTAAAATGCGACGTACACGCTTATGCATCAGTATTAAAAGCCTATTAATTAATTAATTAATGTATGATAAGAGACCAGTCAAGGTTTTTAGTGGAGCAGAATTTTAAATGCAGGCCTTTTACAGTATTTTTACATTGTAAAAGCTCTGAATGCTTCTTCCAGCACTGTGGCCTACAGGTTAGAGAGATTGCCTTGAAAGTTAGATCCTCACCAGAGTTCATGTCTCTTTCAAAAGTGAGGTGTCCTTGAGGAAGACATGGGAACATTACATGCTGGCGATGTTTAAAGGCTAAATGTCTAAAAAAGTGAATATGAAATTTTTCCTCTGCTCTCTGAGCTCAGTGGGTTTTCTCCAGATCGGGACAGACAGACAATAGACGCCGTCTCCCATTGGGGCTTGTAAGGGCCAGTGCTAGCTTGAAACATTTATCAGCCCTGTTTTAAAAGCGTTATTTGAAACCACTGACTCGTCTCTTTTGACAGCGTGATGCAAAAAGAATATCACAAACGTTGTTTTTGGGGAAAACTGCGCCGCATGAATTATAGATGAGCCTCGGCTTGCCATGTTTGGCCCTCCTGTGCAAAGGGGGCTAATGGCTATCGATGTCTCCAGTTTCCATCAAATTGCTTCATATGAGAGCCCAATTCGAACGGAGGAAGAGTAGATTCCAGCGAAAAGGAGACAAGGGAGTGAAATTATCTCTGAATATTGAGATGCACGCTTGGTCAGCCAATTCTTTGTCCTGACAAGTATCAGGTACCAGCGGAATTAGCCTAATGTAAAATTAAGCCCAATCAAGCAAGGCCCCGAGACCTTCCCATGTCCCACTGCTTCTTAGAGGAGAGACGGATGTGTGATGCAGCTGGAGCGGAGCCAGAAACGAGCAGATGTGCTCCTTGAAATCATGAGAAACTAGTGATGTGGGCTATGTCAGTGACACACATGCACATACACACACTGTTATATCCCCACTCATTCTCTTCCAGATTTAATTAATCACTTGATTATTTCAGCTATTTTCATTGGCTGGCATACACGTGGGACAATAATTGGCGCGAGTAAAATTGGCCTATATGATGTTGGTTTTGGCAACAACCAAAAAGGAAAGCCAGGAAATACAGATGGCGACCCCTCTGCGTTCTTCTTCTGTCGTTCTGTGCCTTTATCTCCCCCTCTGTTGATTTCTCGCTCTCGCAGGCACATTATTAGGCTATAGGCTAATCCATTCTCCTCTCTCGCCTGTACTTTTGTCTCCTCGTATTCAACTAACTGGCATGATTTAGGAATTATGGAATTAGGGCAGCGCTCCCATCTCTATTAATGAGCAACGGCATGATGAAAGAGCTTGATCCTGAACGTGCCATCTGTAGTCACTATTACACATTCACTTAATCTCTCTCTCTTTCTCTCACTACTTTCTATTCTTTCTCTTTCCGCCCTTCCTTCCCTTCTCACTTTCTCACACACACACACACACACACATCCTCTGTCAGACACACTCACATTAAACCTGAGCTAATTATAGAGGAAATACTAATTCTTAGCTCTTCAAGCACTGCTGGATGTGGCGTGAAATGGTGAAATGGCACAGCAGAAAAGTTAACTATGGACCACACACCCATGCATAGACACACAGATACACACACGCAGGAGTCCAGATGGACCGTGTGTTATTGCTGAATAATGCATACTGTGTAGACTCTATAAAAGATACATGGGCAAAGAGAGCGGGGCACCATCCAGGCACCGTGGGAAGTTCGGTGAGGGCAGCTCTGGAGCATCCCTTGTGCAAATTTGGAGCTGTCACACAATGTACAGCTTGTAGGTATTTAGCTGTAGGTGACCCAGCAAGGGAAAATATTTAGCTGCAGTTAGAGAGGGGGGAAAAAACACACTTGCCTCGTAGACATTGTCAGTTGATACGTTGGCTGGCACTCTGCCTAGTGTCTTTGCAGTCACCTTGAACAGGCTTTTGTGGTTTAAACCATAAAACTTGCTGAATTACACAGCAGATTCAATGCTAGAGGCTCAGATTTCAGAGCATCTCTCAGAAACACTATGAAAAATATCCAGCAGTCTGTCCTCATGTAAAATATGAAGGAAGGGGGGAGGCGGGGGGGGGTCTGGGTGAAGGGTAAATGCTGCACTCATGTGGGGAAAATGAGCAGCGCCTCTTCTCTGGAGTCATATGACAGGACATGCGCACCATCATGTGCTGCGTTCACGTGCTCATCTAAAGCTCCTTCCTCTGAGGATTGCTGTTTGAGACACAACTGCTCGAGCAAAACCAGGTAATTTAGAAGAAAAAAAAAGGTTGGTTATAATGTTCTACTATAGCAGCAGAATTAAGGGGAAGCACAGCGTCCCAAATTAAACGTTTTCCTGACTAATGTGACAGCAAAAACTCATTATGAATTTTACCAAACAAACCCAGGAAAAATAAATGAAAATCTAAATATATAGCTATGCTAATTGTTTACAAAGCAAAGCAAAAAAAATGTAATTTTTATTCAGTTCACGGATTCGACTCTGTCTGCAGTGATGGAAAGAAATCAAGGACATTTACTCAAATTGTTTGCACTTCTGTGTAATTTGTGCTTTGTGTCTCCTTGTATATTTCCATTTCCTGCTACTCTCTACTTCCACTGCACTGTATGTGAGACTGAAATTATAGATTATATCATTACTCCTCTACATTTACATAATAACCACAATTACTTTGCAGGTTAAGATTTTCACATAAAATCTTTTAAAACAGCACCAGATCACATAAAGTAGAAACTCTGAAAGAGCCGCCCTGCTTTACAGTACTTGGTGCGTTACCTAAGTACATTTTCAAGGTATTTCAGGGAACTGCATCATTGTTTCATTGCTATTTTTACTTAATTGAAGCGGCTGAGTACTTCCTTTAAACTATTAGCTCGGCTATGGAATCACAATATTTCCGACAGCACTTAAAGGCACCAACCGACACACTTCGGACAGCCAGACGGTGGAACCACTGAAGGAATCCAGAAGTTCCCAGAGCCAAGTTCACATACCGTGAAGAAGGAGGAGTAACGAAGTCATTTTTTTAAAACAAGGAGGGTTAACTGTAAGTACTGACTCCCCAGGTAAATATATCTCTCCCTTTTCCTTTCAACGTAGTTGTTTGAGTGGCGGCGTTGAGTAGCTTGACAGGAAAGCGGAACTGGCTAACTAGCAAGCTAGCAGCACATTAGCTGAGTTAACGAGTCGCCCCCGGATCCTGTTTACGATACCTGAGCACGACAGCAACTTTTCAGAAAATGTAAGAACACTTTACTCTGGTTTGACGGGCTTTTCGACACAGTTCCCGCTCTGTTTTCAACTCTTTAACTCAGTTTTTAAGTGTTATTTCAGTGACTCCATAGCCATAACGTTGGTGCCTTTGGGTGTGGGGGACTGCTCTTTTAGTGCGTTTGCTTCATATTTGTCATTTAGCCTAAAGTCACTTGTTTGTGCCCCTCGTAAACTTGATGCGCAGCCCTTCACTTCATTCCTCTGTGTGTAAGTTAACCAGCGTCAGGTGACTTATCGTGTCACTGCTACCATTTAAATGTAACAACGGAAATGATTAACCGTCTGCCCTGTTTTACCTAATGTCTTCGCTCATGATTGGCAGCTATGGTGAAAACCGCTGACACTTGTTTTTGTACCCTGTAAGTCAAGCTGTGAAAGAAATAAAAGGTCATGTTTAGGTTTTGTCTACACAGCATGATGTTATTGGCCCTCTTGTTGCCTGTTCAGGCTCACATATCAGCATTTTCAATCAGCCCACCCTGTTAAAATATGTCACAATTCGCATAGAGCCAATAGAAATGCGTTGCCATCACTGAGGACATGCTGCAGGAAAAAAAATGGCTGTTTGTGACAGAGATCCAGAAGGAGGATATGAGCCCAGCATGATGAGGAGAATAAGAAAAGACGTCAACCTGTTGTGCAGTCAGATCTGGAGGAACAGGTTTGGGTTGAGGAACGAGAAATGTGTTTCCCTATAGGCGCCTTTGTGTTCCACACTTGCTGTTGATGCTGCGAGGACACTATAACGTGAACGGGTGATGTCCTCAAGGCCTGTTAAAGCGCTCCTCTTGCTGCTGTGGACACATGTAATCTGTTGTCCTAGCCTTGTGTTGTTATCGAGTGTGAAGTGTGAAAATATAGGGCTTACTGGTGTGTGATGATAGGCTCAAATTGCCCAGGGAGCAAAAGTATTTACCCACGTGAGGCTCAAGTGATGATGAATCAATAACCAGCTATAGAGAGATCTGCCTTAGTGGCACATGTGATTGATCTTTTAGTGTTGGCGTGTTCATCTCCGCCTGTGACTTGGCATATCAAGATAGCCTGTGTTGCAGTTGTAAATTCACATCAGTATCTTGCCAAGTCCAATAATCAGTTAGAAAAAGCAGTCAAGCCTGTGTGAATCAAGTGCCCTCTTTCCAAAAAAAGGAAAAAAAAAAAAGATGCAGAGTCAACAACATTAAATCCTCTGATCTGTCTGCCAAGTAGACTATCCATTTTCCCTGTCTTTTTTTTTTTAGTTGCTGCAGGAAAGGGAACTCGGAGTTCAGGGGTTATATGGAAAACAACATGTCACTTGAAGTTTAAAGTAAAAGCGGATGACAGGAGAGGAAGAAAATGAGAAGGGAATAAAGCTGTTTCCTGAATGTTGGCGTCTTTTTAAAAAAGTTGAATAAAGACAGAGCGGGGTTTACGTTCAGCTGCCTCTGTCCTTGAAACTGCAGCCTTCCTGCATCACAGAAAACAAGCTTAAGGCTTTTGCTCACGATGATCTTGATCTCGTGTTGCCTCCTGCACCAAAGGTTGTCTGAGGCTGCTGTTACACCAGTCATTTCAGTGCATCATGTCATGCTGGACCGCATGAGAGTCGCTTAATGCACAAATGAGATTTTGTTTGGATTGGATTTGCGTCCGCCAAAGCGTTCTGCGGGGTAGCCTGGCTCACGCGTGCTGTGGTCATAACGCATCTCCAAATAGATTACCTGGGAAAAAACACAGCGAAAACACGCCTATCACTCACCTCCAGGCCGGGGTCTGCCTGCCGGTGTAGTTGTGTCCGTTTTGAAATGTTTGGAAATAAACTGAAAGCGCAAAATGTCAAATTGCTCCATGAGCGGCCCTAAGCGGCCAACCACGATCAACACTTCCTGCCGCTGGGTTACAGTAAAAGCTTCTCAGCGGCACGTCTTTGTCTTGTGCTGCTGATGTACATATTGTGCAAGATTATGAAATTTAAATCTTTATCTAAACGCAGAGCCTGCACGGAGCTGTCAGAGGTGGAGCGACAGTTTTTTGTGATTCAATAAATGAGACTTAAGCACTCAGTGTTAAGCATTGAAGAATGATAATTCTCATTTTTTTTACAAATATCAGCAGTGAATTTGCAAACCCTCCTTTTAGCCAATAGGTGTAGCGTATCAGTCTTTCCATAAAGTTACGTTATTGTATAAAATATATGATTTATGATATCACATCACAGGCATAGAGGCTAATGTTTTTAAGCACTCTACCCGTGGACCTGCAAACCCCTGAAGCTGTAATGCAAAAACTACAGAAAGAGCAGTTTAACTTAATGCAACCTTCCTTGCCTCCTTGAAGATATTAACAGAATGACATGATTTATTTTTGTTGATACTCTTATTTTCCATTAGTAAATAGTTGCATTAATACATTCAGACACATTGTTTGTTTGTTTCTGCAGCAGCAGCAGCATCACTGTATAAACTCAGTGTCTCACTGGAAACCTGACATGACAATACTGAGTGAAGTTTAGAAAGTCTGACGAGTACAGACATCAGCAAGTATCAGTCATTCATCCCGTCCTCTGCTGATGTGAATCACTGCCTGCAGGTACCGCTGGTATAATACGTACTTCAGCTGTAGCCCTCCTAGTTCTTCTGTGAGGAAACACACAGTACATGTTGGTAGCTAGCCAGGGGCGAGTACTGTTTACTGTTTTTGTACAATGTTGAATTTAAATGTGCAAAAGAATCAAGGTGTTTGTGGTAGCTCTGCGTGGTCAAAGGCTCAAGAGACCTGATCAAACATGCTGGCCACAGAGTAACCCTTTGTGTCCACGAGGCATCAGTATCATTTATTTATATAGACTTAATTGAAGTTTTATCGTTTCATCCCTCTTTTTTTTATTAATGTCTGATTTGTATTGTCGTAATCTCGGTAATGTTTTGCGTATTTCTGCCGGTTACTGACCTCCAGACTCGTGGTTGTGATTTCCCTATCGCAGCCTCCTTATCTCTCCTCCATCATCGTTAGCATACATTCTGCTAGCCACGCAGCAGCTAAGCTTTACACAAACAGGGAACTGCTCCAGGCTCACGAAAAGTTTTGCTTTGTCTTTAGAAAAGATTTGCTTCCTTTATTAGCGGCCCCGCTGTATGTATTCAGACTCCTAACACTCCTTCAGGGGCAGGAAAAGGCTCTGATTTGTTTAGGATTTGCATCTGCCTCTTCCCGCTCCATACCGTTGACGTGGACATACGTTGACGTTCTCATGCAGTGAAATGTTTGGTTTGTAAATGTCTTCTCCATATTTAAGAAATACCCTACAGCAGGGAGCCCTGGCTGGTACTGTGGCATCATGACGAGCTGCAGAATGAGATGCTAAACCTTGATGTACATAACATGTAAACAGGGGGATTTAAATTAGGACTAGTGCTGTGCGATATGGATAAAAATTTATATCCCAATATAGTTCATTTTATATCCCGATAACGATATATATCCCGATATAGTATTTTTACTCTTCATGCCGTGTCTTTAAGTGATAGAAAAGATTTGACGTGTTCGAGTCGCTAGTAACGACTTGTTGGCGGCATGTTTTGCAGATTACCGTTTTTTGGTCGGTGTCTGCCTTTTTAAATCCAAACCAGTGCCAAACAATGGAGTTCCTGTTCTCTCTTTTCGGCACCAGTTCCTCTTTGGGTTCTGTTGGTTCAGCGTCCACTGTGCTCTCCATCTCTGCTACGTCGTTTACGTCCACGCTCCCGCTGGCTCTCGCACGCATGGCTGAAAACGTTAGCAGTGCCGTAAAGGAGTTCTCGCAGGTGACGTAAACTGCTACCGCAAAGCAGCAGCGTTGCTGCAGTTACATTAGCCGAGCTAACCACAGCCCACACGTTAAAATTCCGATATAAACAATAGAGGATTATATCGTACGGTAGACATTTTTCTGTCGCACTACGACACATATCGTAATATCGCACAGCACTAATTAGGACTGATGGTTAGTTTCATCAAACCAGAGCTAGTCATTTTTATTGTAACTTATAATAGATAATCAGTCAATTGCTTAATATGTCACTAATTTATCGTTATTTGAGAGGCGTCACCTGCGACTCAGCTTGTCAAGCCGCCAGTGGCTGGTTTTAGGACATAAAGCCCGTCACCTGTTTAAGCAGCCAATCAGCTCATAGTGAAGTCAAGTCAGTTAAAGAGTCAGCTGGTGGAAATGGCAGAGTTTGGATGGAGGAACGAGAGGATGCCCTCATCAGTTTGTTTGAGGAGCAGCCTTGTCTGCGTGACACAAGCCTTGGCCGGCAGCCTGTTTATGCAAGGTCTCAGATTTGCTTGAGCCGCCAAGCTTTATGATAATTGACATCCCCCAGT
Source organism: Chaetodon trifasciatus (assembly GCA_037975065.1). NCBI lineage: Eukaryota > Metazoa > Chordata > Actinopteri > Chaetodontiformes > Chaetodontidae > Chaetodon > Chaetodon trifasciatus. The sequence continues at coordinate 864,059 of JBBMOE010000058.1, forward strand.
GAGGCGTCAGCGAGTGACCTTTGAAATCTGCTGCTCTTCCAGGCCGCAGAACATAGAGCTCGGTGCCACGGGGGGAGCCTCCAAACAGGACAGCAGCAACATGGACGACATGACTGTGGAGCAGATGACAGCGAGGGCCAACCAAGTGACTGACGAGGTACTGAGTCTCTCACACACACACACACACAGAATCGCTGCCTCCCTCATCCTCTCGTTATCTATTTCTCCCTGAGTGAATATGAAACTTAATTTTCCACCCAAAGGTGTTTTAGTATCAAATGCCAAAGCTGTGCTAAGCTACAGACAGAAGCCACGATGAATCCATGAGTGTCTGGAACATACTGAGCACACAGTCGGACAGTTGGGAAGTGGAGAATGTTTGCAGGAGTTTTTTTTTGAGAAACTCCTCTGGATTTTTCGGTAATTTCCAAAAGAATTCTCTTTGACGTTTCCTGGTAAGAATGATGTATTTCGGTGCTGACTGATGCGCATCCAAGATGGCGTTAGAGCCGATCCATACATCGCTACTGGAGAGTCTTAGTGAACACAACATGAGCCGAACAGGCGAAATTTGTCAACAGGCAAGCAAACAATTCTATGAATACGTTTTTTTTATTATAAATATTTTTCTTTTTTAGTCCAACTGTCTTCAATCCTGCAACTTGTCACAAACAGACACCTTTCAAACCTGCAGGGTGCATGAGTATTTGATACTAAAAGCTTGGATTTTTGGGTGGAGTGTCCCTTTAATTCATGACCAAAGGACTAATACACATATGCTAATTATCCACAAACATGCAGTGAAGACAGCAGATTTGTCTCAGATGTAAAACCAGTGTTGTTCAAATTAAAATGAAGGGGGGCTGATAATGCAAAGTCTCTAAGTTAACGCGGTTAGCTTAGCTTAGCATAAAAACTGGAAAGTGGGGGAAATGGCAAGCCGGGCTCTAAGAAATTAAACAAAAAGAGAAAAGCTAAGCTGATCACCTGCCGGCTTTAGCTTCATATGTGTGTACAGATGTGAGAAAGGTATCAGTTTATTCTTCTACCTCTCAGCAAGAAGCAAATAAGCATGTTTCCCCTAAATGTCAAACTATGTAATGTCTTAAATGTCCACAGTGCAAGTTATTGAATTATTTAATTTAATCACACCTACTAAAATAATCAGGATTTATCATTATTGTCATTAAATAACCATTTTACACATAACCATGCTGAAAATCATCCATTTTTGGCTTAGCTGGAAAGGCATCAGTGAGGGGCTGCGACATGTAATCCTGAGGTCGCCTCGACGGGTAATTACATTCATTGCATTCACAGCTGATTATTGAGCCAGCCATTAATAGGAAATGTGTGAGGTTTACGCCTAATTTAGCCCGATGGCTCCCTCACCGCTCTGTGGTTCTGACAGTTTGCATGTTGTCAGCTATATCTAAGCGTTTTACTATCAAGGAGTTGATTGTTTAATCAGCACTCCGGGGCATCGTATGAGCAGCCATCTGACTCAAATGGAGGCAAATTAGCTTACTTTATCCGGGCTTGTGGCTCTACTCTTCACCTTCCACTGATTTCCACTCCACTAATTGTCTGTGTGTGTTTTTGTACTCTTTAATTTTCTTGACTGTATGTGTTTCCTCTCTGCGTGCTTTCTGACTTAACCTGCGATTTTCTTCTTCTTCTTCTCCTCTTCCTTCCTTTTGCTGCTGCCGGGTTGACTTAGCAGCTCACAGCAGGGCATGGGAGGGTCCATCCTGCTAATGCTACTTACCACTCTGAGTGTTTCAGGTATGAGCAGTGCTTACCCAAAGCCAGAGCATGGTTATGTATCAGGGCAACATCGGAATTTGCTATGATAAGATTGTTTTTAGGAAGTCTAACACACGCCGTGCTGTGGTTAAAACCGGCTTCTTCAGTATTGTGTCGAAGTTCTTTAAATGAGTTGTGTGTGTTTCTACCTAATACCCGTCGTGTGTTTCTCTGCTTTTTATGGTCGAATGATGGCGAGTTTTATGTTTCAAAAGCCTTACATGTAGTTTGCTGGAACCCGCACCTCCCTCACCTGACTGCGTTTCCATTTAAGCCGTCCCAAACAAATGATAAAAATACCACACCATTGTCTGCATCTCAAAGATTCGTCACAGCACCCCAATCTGGAAAATTTGGCGAAGACAGCGATTTCGGGCTTAATTAGCCAAGTTCAAGGATTTTAGGAGACGCAATGTAATGTTTATCCACCCAAGTGACGTTCTGGCTAAGCCAACAGAAACCTGGCTGAGCTCAACACGTCCTTCTCGCCAACTCCGTGTTTGTCTTTTTCCTCAACTCGCTGATTAATGTATTCACAGCAAACACAACACAGAGATTGAGGAATCGGGTCCCCACTGTCTGTTGTTAGCAGTTCATTAGCGATGGTAACAATGGAGTCGTGCCCTGAGACACTTCGCTCCTTTGGATGCTCTGGCGTCTGTAAAACACTCGCTATTAATAGAGACGCACAGGCGCAACTCACCTGAACTGACTGCATTCCAGTTCGCTGTCAACCTTTGTGGCTCTTTGTGCATGCGTGCTTTTGTTTGTGTTAACTTGTGTGCCAGCCGAACTCACATGACTTGATCAGGCCGAGTTAAGAGGCAACGGTACGCAGGATCTCTGGAGCTGTGACTCAAATCCTCAAACCAAATTATCCTCAAACCAAATATTATTCATTATCAACACTGGTTTTTGTTAGTATTTTTGGGTGTGCTGTCTTAAAAGCTTATGTCAGAAAATGGAAAACTCAAAAATATTCACTTTTTTCTCTCATGCGTCATAAAAATTCTTGCAGTTGAGAGGCTGGAACTAGGGAAAATTTGCCCTTTTCTTCTTTGAAAGATACTTTTTTGATTAATTATTTATGTCAATCTTTTGATTATTGTCGTTCGATGTATAAAATGTTAAAAAAAACAATTTCCCAAAGCTCAAGTTGAAATAGTCAAATAGCTTTTTTAGTTCAGCCAATAAATAGAAAATATTGAGAAGCTGGAAGCTTTGCAAAAATTACTTGAACGAGTGCTCCTCAAAATATTTTAATATCAGTTTTAATTAACAAATCGTTTGGGCTCTACATTAAAGCAATAAAGTGGTGCGGATTTTGCCATTTTCACCAAATTCATATTTCTTTATTTTTAATCAGATACTTGTGTTTATATACAGTCAATATTTTAGAGTTAATCAACACAGCTGAGGCAAAAAATCATCATCGGTGTGGAAACACGATGCAGTCATTTCTCTGAGCTCGAGCCGCCATATAAGCTCCGGAGCTGAACTAATACATTGATCATCAGAAAATCTCTTTAAACTGTTTTGATAATCAGCTAATTGTTGAAGTGATTTTGTAGGGTTCTTCTCCATTATGAGGATTTCCTGCTTTTCTTTGTCTTGCATGATGTGAAACTGAACTGACAAAAGAAGCAAATCAAAGACGTCACTTCAGACATTAGATGGGCATTTTTCACGATTTTATTGATTTAATATAAACAGTAAATAAGCTCAGACATGAACAAACAGGAAAATAAGCTGAAACAGACTTGATTTTATAATAATATGCATTAAAAACATGATCTTGTGTTCTGTCACAGTGTTGAAATGTGGACGTGCAGTGACAGGATCTTATAGCTTTACACTGATTTTCCAGATTTGTCACCATCTGCTTTCATAACTTTATGAATATTAATGTTGTAGCGTCCCCCTCCATGTTGTCCTTATCACGTGTATCTTTCCATTTGCCTTATCCCTCTTATCTCGCCCCACTTCTTATTGTCTCCTTGTTAATTCCCCTGTGCCGCTGTGCTCTCTCTCTGCTCCGTCGCTCTGTCTTTTCAGGCCACGTTCACACCTGTCCATTGTTTTGTTTAAATTAACTCCAAGAACCAGATCCAGATAGAGGCCCGATAGATGGAAAACCCTGTCTGGGTTTGACATCTGGTCCGTCTGTCCCAGCGTAAACAAAGAGTCCCAGCTCTAAAATGTCCTGTCAGAATACGAGGCGCCAATGTTCAGTCCCACAGGAAAAAGTGCTTATTTTGTTTGCAAGGTCGTGTTTTGTTACCTAAACACAGAAATGAATCAACCCTGTTTTTTTGAATGGACTCCAAATCCATCTTTGTCTCTCTGTTTCTGCCTTTTTCTTCCTCGTTCTCTGTGCAAATTGCCTTCAGATAAGAAACTTGCTCGCCTCTTTGTGCTCTCTAACGCCTCCTGCTTTTTCCTCCACAGTCGCTGGAAAGCACACGGAGGATGCTGCAGATGGCAGAGGAGGTGAGACGTTGACGGTTTGCTGCTGAAGCACGGCATGTATCACCCTACAGCTGTGTTTAGCTGAGCACGCAGCGGCTCTGTGTTGGTTCATAATTGGTCCCTACCTGGATGAGGATAAAGGAGATCTCCTCTCAATGCGTGACAGTTTCAGCGGCGTAATAATTTCCGATTTATTCAGCAATTCTTTGAATGCTTGAAATGAGATCAGATTTTTGCATTGATGTGATTAAAGATCTGAATTGAATAGTTTCTGTTCTCCTTTCACAGCAGCTTTAAGGCCGCTGTTAATAGTTTGAGACTTAACGTTTTGAGGACGTCATGGTTTTGAGAAGTCGTAGCATTGCAAGAAAAAGGTTTTTTCAGTTATTGATTATTACACGTCTTTGTATTAAGTGTAAAAGTATATAAATATCTAAACATAAATCTGTCTGTGAGCTTTTCTTTGGTTCTGAATGTGTGTGACTCTTGTGTTTCCAGAGCAAACAGACCGGTGTCAACACCATGGTGATGCTCGACCAGCAAGGAGGTAAATAACACCTGAGCACTGAGGGTTGTTCACCACTTTTTTCCCAACTTTAAATCATTTTAATTTAATTCTTTAGTTTGTTTGCAAGTTGCAAAGTTTTCATTGCAGCTGGACTCGTCACTCATCACTGTGCAACTATATGAAAGTCAAGCAAATTTCATTATTTCAATAACTTCTATCTCAAAGTCATTTAGAGATGATGGAACAGATTTCCTGTTTTGATATATTTTATTTTTTTTTAACACAGGGAAGCTCTGAAGGATGTGTCCGCTATAGAAAAAGTGCCATTAAATATTTTATGCCAAAGGAAATGTTCCATATTTTAAATAGAAAACTGTAGCATTAAAAATCAGAAGAGGTGCTAATGAAGCTGTTTCACTTCCCAGAGGGAGGCGGTATTGAAATTGAATTTAAAAATCTGTTTGTGTGCATCAGTTTCGGCCACAATGATCAATAGTGTTTTTATTTATGGCGCCAAGCTGGTGTGTTACTTCATTAACGATCTTCAGGTTTTCAGGTTTTTTTTGTTTTTTTTTGCTGAAATGTTTTTTACTCGTGACTTTTGGGACACGTCCACGATGCTTCCCCTGTTTAAAAATGTGCATGTGTAATTATTTGTTGTACTACCTGCAGCTTGTTATTTTTTTGTTATCTTTATCCCTTTTTTTTGCTGCTGCAGTGACCCAGTTATTGACCCAATTTAGGATTCCTCACACAGATCATTGAAGTTTAATCTAATCTGGTCTAAAAATGGTTGAATAAACAGAACCAAATGAGCAGTAAGACAAATTCCTGGTGTGTGAATGCAGAAAAGGAGATTCTGACGTGGTGCGGCGTGCTGTGTTTCAGAGCAGCTGAGGCGTGTGGAGGAGGGCATGGACCAGATCAACCAGGACATGAGACAGGCTGAGAAGAACCTGACTGACCTCTCCAAGTGCTGCGGCCTCTGCGTCTGCCCCTGTGACAGGTACACTGTGCTGCAGAGCTGCTGACGGCTGCACACCGCCGCTGTGTGTTAGCACGCTTTTTTCCCTCTGTGTGTGTGTGTGTGTCGTCATGAAAATTTATGGAGGAGGGATGTGGCCGGTTTGAACAGAAAAGTGAATGAACTCCACAGTAGCCGTGTTCCCAGCAGCATATTTGTATGCTCATTTTGGAGTTTTGCAAGAAAAGGTTTGACGGAAACAACAAAATTCTAACAAACCTTTCCAAAAAAAAAGGTGTTACAATCGCTTTAGGTGTTTTTTGTCTTGGATAAGCTGCCTGGTTTTCTTCTTCTTCTTTGAGGTTTGTTGGCCTCTGCTTCTTCTGCTTGCTATTACATCTGCGCATAACTTCACCTTCACCTTCACCTATTTGGGACATTTTAAAGGTTGACAGTCACATGGAGACGCAGCTGGTGATAGCTGTGGTCAGTGTAGAGCAAACTGGCAAAGAAGCTGCGTAAAACAGCTGAAGTTTCTGAGCATTTGCACATTTTACATCATGTGTAAAGTTGAGTTATAAAGAGCTTGTTCAGGCAGTCTGCTTCAGAAGTGACTGCTCGGACAACCCTGACGTTCTCCAGGTTCAACCATCAGGACGAACACAAAATATCTGTATAAAAAAGTGTGCCTGTTTGTGTGCATTAAAGCTGCAGTAGGTAACTTATATAAAAGTAATTTTTTGTCATATTTGCTAAAACTGTCCCTACGCACAGACAGCAGCACATGAAACATGTAATCTGTGAGAAAAATCAGCTCCATTGATCCCACCTACTGCTCCTACTGCGATCTGCAAGAATCCACCGCGCCCGACACAAAACAACCAATCAGAGCCAGAGGAGTGTCTGAGGGAGTGTCTGACATCTGTCAATCACTACTCACACACGCTGCGAACCGCCCCCTCCCTCCGCTCATGCTGCCGGCTGCCGCTCAGCCAAACAGCTCTGTGAGCGGCGCCAGGAGGCTAGTGAAAGATATGGCGGAGCAACAGCCAATCACAAAGCAGACACTGCCCATACCGCCGCTGCCAACAGCAGCATATACGGCTAAGACAACAAATACCGTAAAGCTAATATGGTCATTGTTACAGTAACACTGCGCAGTGCGTACGGTATGTTAGCGACTGTGATGTAGCGGCTGGGCAGAGTTAGCTTGTTTCCGATGCTAAGGCTAACGTTACTGGTTGTCACGGCAGCTGCGCAGACGCCGCAGGGAGGAGGGGCTTGGAGGCGGGGCATGATTGCAGCGGAGAGGGAGGGGGCGTGACGTGGAACTTGTGTGGTTCAAATTTTCTGGCTAAGTCTGCTCTCTTCTCCATCTTACCTACTGCAGCTTTAAAAGAAGAATAAGGTGAGATGGGAGTTTAAAATTCTCTTAAAAGTGCCTCTAACAGCTGTCAGACATTAAGGATCATGGTGCATTAAAGTAATAATAATAATAATCACGTCTATGGCACTGTGTTTTCTTCCCACCTGAAACATCAAAGCATTTTGGATTCTCCGCCGCTCTGCATCCCCGGCTGCTTCTCCATAGCAACAGCAGCCGATGCTCGTGGTTGTTGTGGCGTTTCGAGCGGTCTGCCGTGCCTCACGGGTGAAGCATGATTTCTCAGTAACGAGGCGGAAATAATTAAAGCTGACGCTCGTTGCACAAACCTGTAGGACTGTTCTTTTATCCAGGAGAGTCCTGTGTTTTTGTGTTAAGTAACACTGAAGATGTCGATAAAAGACAAATTTAAAATGGGAATACAGAAGTGGGAAAAACAGCCGTGACTCTATTATCACGGGATCGAACGCTTCCATGACAGCGCTCTGATCTGTCAGGGTGATTTCACATCAGCGCAGCGTGAAGTCGTGATAGCAGATTGTCATGCGGAGAGACGAAAATACAAATTTGCATGTCAAACGTCAATTTTCTGGTCAGAAAGATTGCAGATACAGTGTGTGAGCGTTCCCAACGGCTTGTGACCGAGTAGGGGACGTGACAGGTGTACCGCTCTGCGCTGGGCGTACTTAAAGCTCCCTCCATCAAACCATATCCACATGCAGTGTGTGTGCAAAGTAAGATCATATCTGCTTCTAAATGTGGAAAAATATCTCCCCACAATGCTTTCACATTGGAGAAGAGGATTCTTTGATGAGTACCATAAGATAAGGTAGGGAATCTTTTTACCTTCCTTCAGATCAGTGAGCATCTGTGGCTGTAGCTGCCTTATAAACCTCTCGTAGATGCTTTCATGCAGAGATCCATGTTGTTGTAGTTTCGTTAACGCTCTCCTCGTTCATATTCAAACACCTCCGGGTTTCCCTGGTTTGTGGTGACCTCCTGCTTTTCCTCCAGGGTGTCGTCAATCGAGCACGACTCACGATACAAGCGCACCTGGGGTCTCGGAGGAGGCGAAGGCGAGGGCGACTCCAATGGATCAAAAGTGGTCTCGAGGCAGCCCTCGGCTGTCCGCAACGGCCAGGCTGCCCAGGTGAACGCCCAGGCGCCCTCGGGCCCGTACATCAAGAGGTGGGCTCCCGCTCCTGGACATTTAGTCTTCAGTTGTGCTGGTTACAAATGACATATCGAAACACATCTCCATTGGTGGTGCAGGATAACCAACGATGCACGCGAGGATGAGATGGAGGACAATCTGAACGCGGTGGGCAGCATCATCGGGAACCTGAAGACTATGGCTGTGGACATGGGCACCGAGATAGACAAGCAGAACAAACAGATCGACGGCATCACCGCCAAGGTAGGAGTCCAAGATGGTGATGTGCATTTTCACCTGTTTGCTCGCACTTCCTGAGCACGCTCCGTCACGTCAGCCTCCGGAATGAAATGTCCAAAAAATTGGCAGAAAGCCCCAAAAGGCTCATTTTTCTTTTTTTCTGTTTCTTTGCTGTTCATGGTGTCGAGCTTGAAAGCCAAATTAAAGGTTTCCTGTGGAGTTTTTCACCACCAGTGGCGCTGTGGAGCTCCTGATTTGTTTGTGTCACGCGCACAAGCAACACCACACACACACACACACCTGCCGGAGGTTTCACGCTGTTCGGCTGATTGGCAGTCGGCTGCAGCGATTGTGAACGATGGTGGATTTAAAATGGTTTTAAAAATCAGCTTTGCAAAAGATTCATGAGGAAGGAAACGCATTCAGCACATTTGTTCGGCCTCGAGGATGCACAGTTTACAGAGAGAAACACTGAACGTAAACATAACTGTGTCTTTTTACAGGAAAACACACCACAGGGCGCCTTTTAAAGAACTCTGCATTGGGTTAGAGTGAAGGCAATTAAGTGCGTTCACGTTAAAGGAGCCCCGTGGAGCTTTTGTTAAAAACAAACAAAAGTTATGTTACATTCGGTGTTATTCACCCAAACTGCTTCAGGTCTAAAAAAAAAAATCAATTTTCTTCTTCATAAAGCGTTTTTCTTTCTTTCCTGCATTGTTTTATACCATGTTTACTTCTTCTTCTCCGCCTTTGTTAGCACATACATGCCACCTGTCTGTCAGCGGGAAAGTGAGAAGCCATTGGCTGAACTGTGCGTCATGTCACGTGCTCATGTATTCTCCCATAAATGCTCCGCAGCAGTGCAGGTGGAAAAACTCCAGAGGGAAACATGAATGTTTTTAAAATGTATTTAAAGTCAGTGAATTGCTCAACGAGCAGAAAAAGGATGAAGGGCAGCAAAGTGACCCGTTTTTGATCCTCTCTGTGTTTCAGGCGGACATGAACAGAGTTCGCATCGAAGAAGCCAACCAGAGAGCCAACAAGCTCATCAAGTAGACGAGGAAGCCGCTCCTGCCAGTTTTACCCATCAGCCCCGAGCCGCCGTCGCCACACCCGTACACACACACACTGCGCGAACACACACCCTTTGACCTAAAGAATATTTTTGCCAGCAGTGTGCTTGCCTTTACTGCACGAAGATGTAAGTAGAATACACAAACATTTATGCATTTTTAGAAATTGACCGCCCGTTGACTCACGTGTTCGTCGTCATGCTGGACCTCGAGAAGCAGCACGGGCAGCAGAAACTGCACCAAAGAGGAAGTGACTGACTGCCTGCAGCTGCTGTTTGATACCAAATATGCACCAGACCTGTTGTATCATATCTCAGCGTTCACAGGAAGGGAAGTAGCACAGGTCAGCTGCTTTTCTTTCTTATTTTTTCTTTTCCTTTGTGTCGCCTTTCTCTTTGAACCGTCTGCGCGCGTCTCTGGTTTGTACGGATCGGGTCACGCGTCCGCGCTCATCAGCCGTCTTGTAGCGATACCCAGCGCAGCGTTAATTTATGTATCACCCCCTGTTGCTCCTATCTCGATACAGCTGCGTCTAGTTTAATCATAAAGCATCGACTTTAATCTGAAACGTGTATCTTCCTCAAATCCTTATTGGTTCCATGTGTAATTAAGTTTATTGTATGGTGTGCTGTTACGAGATGATGTGCTTATTTAATTATGATCAAGCAGAAAAGACTTGTGAATAAAGTTGTGTTTTTTTTTTTTTTTAACACTTTGTTCTGATGAAAGAGCCGTTTCAGAAAAGAGAAAACATCAAATGTTGTGCTTTGGAGTGAGTTCACGGCAACTCCTTTCATGCTGGAATTCAAAGCACCTTCCCCTGAATGATAGCAGTTTCATGTTTTCGGACTACTGACGAGGTGGGAACTCTTTTGCGCTTAGACATTTTAATATATAGCAATCGCTTGTCCTTCAAATGTGAAGGAGGGTCAGTAAGCATCAGGAGGAGTGTTCACCCTTAGCTCCTCCGCGGCATCTAGTTTAATTCGTGACGACACTGAAGTCGGAAACATACGAGCGGTTTGATAACAGCAGATTTGTCGTCGGTGGATCAGCTGCTGTGCCTCGTGACCGCAGCGTTGATGTAAATACTGAAACATACTGTAGCTGTTTAGTAAACGCCTCGTGTCATTCTGTTAATCTGATTCTTTCTTTCTTTGTCACCTCCTGGATAATAGAGACTTATAGCACCCAGGAGGAGATTTAACAGCCTCTGCAGGGGTCCTACATAAGTCTGGTAAAGCGTGGAAAATTAATTTCCTCCAGTTTTATGATTACAGTCTGTAAAAGTATAAAAACAAATGTTCAGCTCTGAAAATCTGTACGTTGTTTAATCGGCTCTAATTTCTCATACTGGCTCGCAAGGTCATCGTCGTGGTGGCAGCAGTTTTCTGCTTAAAAATGAAAGATGTTGAATCCAGAAACGGGAGGATGTGCAGGAACCCCGTCGGCGCCTGCATGGACGGGCCGTGGTTGTGTTGTAACAGCCATCGTATCTCAAACAGCTGCTCTTGCATCTGTTCTGTAAATAGCCAGTTTTCACAGCAGAGCTACAGCGAAATGATAACATCTGACCGTGGAAAGCATCATTTGTTTTCTCGTAGCCCGGCTGGGAAATTAACGCTGGCAGCAAGATGCAGAAGCGCGCGTGTAAATGAGCGGCGTTTAAGGGGTTAACGCAGAAGCAGAACGAGTCCTGGCGGGCTCTGCTGAGGTCTCGCTGCGGAAAATTGGCTAATGATAAAGTAATACAATATACTGCAGGTATCTCTCACATGCATCTTCTGGCTTATTTGTTTTGAAGAAAAATGATAATTTGTGTGCTCCGCTGCAGGCGTACACCTATTGAGTTTGTAAAGATAGAACTGAACTGTTTTTCAGGGCTTTGTATTGCTGTAAGTGATCATCCTCAGCCGTTACTTGTCAGCTGAGATCTAATTAGTTTAGCCTGAGGCCGCCTCGCCGTCTTGAGGCTGTTTATTCATTGTTGTACCAACAGCCACTGGAATGTAAATCCGACCGTTTTGTCTACTTTGAATATGTTCATATGCAGCTCGTCTTATCTGAAATTAGCTTAACGGATGACTGTTCAACAAAGTCAGAAATGCCTTTTGTTTCACGCCTGCCTCTGTTAAATTGTTTGTACTCAATAAATCTATTTTCAAATTCATTTTATTGCACCTTTTTTAATGTATTACAATCCTGGCAAAGTCAATATTCATTAAAAGTAAGCAACGGTGGACATGAATTTCAAAAGGGGGGGGTTGAAATGTCAATAAGTCGACCCAAACTGCATCGTTTCAGGAGTTTATTTTAAAGTTTATTCTCTCAAAATGTATTTGATATTTCTTGTTTTTGGATATTTTACATAGCTAGAGAGTACAAAATGCAGATTTAAAAACCACTGAACAGAAAAGGCAGGTCGGAGTGGAGGATGAACAGAGTGGATGGAGGTGACAGAGTGTTACTGTAGATAGAGTGACAAAAAAAAAAAAAACAAGGCTGAATGTGTGTGTGATGCAACTTCCCAAACATTTCCAGGTGCGTTTCCAACAGAGATGTTGGATTTCTGACGTGATCTTCTTCTGGCCCCGTGTTTCTCATTTAAACGGCCACAAGAAGATCGTAGATCTAATAACTGCTTTGTTCCTTTGAGATCATCGTGATGCTGCCACATTTCCTCTTGAGCTGAACAGTCTCGTTTATCTTTCCCCACCAGACTTCCGCCGGTTCGTTGAGGTCACTTGAGTTGGATCGTAGTTCAGGGACGAGCCCGCGGTACAAGGCAAGACGGCAGTGGGAGAGTGTAGGTGTGACAAATGAACGTCTATAAATGCTGTTCCATGTACTGTACACACTGTAACGACTTACTCTAGAATGGCTTTACTGTTAACTGTACCAAATTCTCCCTCCCTCTCTTCAGCTTACATTCATGTTAAAGACATTCCCTCAGCTCCGTACTGCAGCTGGATGATCCTCGCCTTAGATAAAGAGCGTGCCCGGTCCTGTCGTGTGGTTCGGAGAAGCAGTCAAGACCCGCAGCTCGTGCTGAACTTTGGCCGGTACCGTGAAACCTTGAACAGTCGCCCCGGCTCGTTTCCTGCTTTCGCGACAGCACCAGGTTTAAGTTCTAGTCGGCTGACATTTCGGTTAAATGAATCGAGTTTGTGAGAGCAGAGGGGTGTTTCATGAAGCCAGATTACCGGTTAAATCCAGATTATTTCAGCAAATCAGACCTGTTTTTTCCAAAAGGAGGTTTGAAGAAGTCAGACTGAAACGTGGTGTTTCTCTCTGATGTTCCTCTTTACCTTCTGTCTTCAAAGTAGTTTAACAGGATCTTTTTACTCTCCTTTCGGCTGCTGCTCATTAGGAGTCGCCACAGCCGATCACTTGTTGCCATCTGGGCTCGCCCAACCCGGCTTTTTTGTGATCTGTCTATCTGATGTGCTACAGGCTTTTTACAGCGGCTGACATTTATCCTGGTTTGGGACTGAGGACAGCACTGGCTTGTGCATCCCCAGCGGCCGAGGGGCAACCAGGGGCTCAGTGTCTCGCCCGGGGACACTTTGATGTGTGGACAGGATGAGCTGAAAGATAAGATAAAGATTTGTCACTGTGGTACGTGCTGCTCTGCGGCCATCACAGTTTCATCTTTACGTTTCGGTCATTATGAGCTAACACTGTCAGTGTTTCAGGTTGTGAGGCTTCTTCAAAATCCCTCTTTTCTCAGCAACACCTGCCACCTTTATGAAACACCCCTCAGATCGATGCAGAACAGAACCCATTTTCGCACACAAGCCAAAGTTGAGGACAAATAAGGTCAAGACGGTCTCGACTGAAGGTTCAAGAATATCACAATAGCACCATATCAAACTAACCTAAAACGTCATGCATCTGTAGATATAGAAACTGTATATGTATATATGTTAATGGATAGATATGAACTTTAGGGTTTAATACACAAGTGTTGAATATATTTCAAGTTGACAGAAATAACTACCGCCGCAGTTCAGCTGAGAACACAGATCCATATTCCCGACGGACTGATTGTGGTGTCTCGCGACTGCTCGTACGTCGCCGGCTAAAACCTCAGCGGTCAAACCCTTCACAGTGCATAGAGCATTTCGTTTGCATGCCTGCAATTAACACTTGGTGTGTGTGTGTGTGTGTGTGTGTGTGTGCGCGCACTGTGCAGCACCGCGCCACAGGCTGCTCATCACCAAGTCTTTCCACCGCATTTACAAAGCCGGTTAAAGCCTGTTTAATTCACTCTGCTTCTATGAGTAGCGTTCAAGCGCCCCAAATTCAAACAGCACAGTATTACAGTTCACAACCATTGTGTAAGGCAGATTGATTAAAAAGTACTGCGTGGTACTTTCTGAGTCACCCCATGTTCATTACAGGCCTTCATATCGTACATAGCTATAATCAAAGCATGCCATACCGAAGCCAAAATAACACAAAAATAACAAAAAGTTTTACAAACATTCTTTGGTTGAGTGTGAAAGGAGCATTCCTGTGCTTTAATTTAACGCTTTGAATTTGGCATTTGTTAAAAAGAACACAAAGAGGAAAAAATAGTGGACCTTCGCAATGATACACTGGCTTAAATACAGGCAAAAGAGTGACGGCTTTAACCTAAACTACAATATATGTTAATCCTCGCAAAATAATATAAAAAAAAATCAAGTGATAAAAAGCTCGCTCCGGCTGAGTGTACACAAATACTACTTCCTCTTTCCAGGTTGCCTCAGCAACCCCCCCCCTCCTCCCGTCTCCTTTCACTTCTTCTTGGCAAAGCGACTGAACTTCTTCTCCTTGTCTTTCTTGGCCTCAGGGAGGGCGGCTGAGGAGGAGGGAGCGGGCAGGCTGTGGGCTTTGGCCCCTGAGGCCCCCGAAGCCTCCTCCGCTGCCAGGGGCTGGATGGCCTTCTCCATGGCTTGGCTCCAACGCTGGAGCTCCTCCTGAAATTAAACAAACACCACGGAGGCTTACAAAGGGAGGCCCACCTCCAGAGGAGCGGTGTGTGTTTTTGTCCGCTGGTCTGTTTGTGTAAGCGGACAAACGGACGTGGCGGCTTTAAATGTGGCGTTTGTGAGGCTAAATCGGGGTAAAATAGCTGAAAACAACCTCGCTCTGACTATTTTGTAAAACTTCAGTGATCCCTGGAGGTCAGATCTCTCGCTGGTTGATGGTGAAACTGAAGGAAATATGATCATCTTCATTCGTGTCAGCTACTTGCTGTACATAAATAACTTAACTTAGACGTGGGAAGACGCATCAAACCGAACCATCTTAGAAAATGAAAAATGTATGAACCCTATGCAGCATCACAGCCCGGGACCACCGCTTTACAAAGGGTCAGAGATTATACGACTTCAGAACATTCAGTCTCGTGTGATTTATGGAAAACGTTTGTCTCTCAGCGGTTCAAAACTCACCTCGTCTTTGCACTGGAACAAATATTCACTGCCGTCTCCGAGACTGTGAGAGGGACAGGAAAGGGAGGTTAAACATCACCGAGCAACAAGTCGTCCTCTGTTTTGACAATTACAGTAAAACAAACAGATTTTTAGTCATTTAAAACCCGATTTTAGCCTGGCAGCAGGTAGCAACTATTAGCAAAGTGAGGGCATTTGA
This sequence comes from Chaetodon trifasciatus, assembly GCA_037975065.1. NCBI lineage: Eukaryota > Metazoa > Chordata > Actinopteri > Chaetodontiformes > Chaetodontidae > Chaetodon > Chaetodon trifasciatus. The sequence goes on from JBBMOE010000058.1 coordinate 879,296, forward strand.
GGCTTGAGACAGAAGTTGACTATCTTAGCTTAGCGTATAGATTGGACACAGGGAGAAACAGCTAGCCTTGCTCTGTCAAAGGTAACGAAATCCACCCCGAAAGCTCATTAATTAACACGTTACAGCTCATCTGTTTAATACAGGAAACCAGGATTGAGGTTTTACGGGGAGTTATGAGCAGGACTACTTCTTGGCTGGGTTGAGTTACTCCTTTAAAAGTGAGACATTTCCTGAAACCCGAAGGCTGACGGGAGTCTCACCACAGTTTGGAGACGTGCTTCTTCTTCTTGTAGTTGGTGAGGATCTCCCAGGTGGCGTTGGCGAGGGACAAGGGGCCCTCGCCGTGATACGTCACCCCTTGGCCGAAGCCCTTTGCATCCTTATAGGCTGCGAGCTGACCCGGCTTCAGCACACAGTACAAGTTGTTCCATGACCTGAGAGGTAAGTAAAAGGCGTCAGTATCAGTCATTGCAGGCAATAATACGAAATCAGTCAATTATTTCCGGGTTGCTTCTGGATTAAGAAAACTGACTTAAGGAGAAGAATAAACAGAAGTCAATGGGATGTCATATTTTCTGGTATAGCTGATGCTGGTAAACCAATGTGTTCGTGAGCTCTCACTCCTGAAATATAAATCATAACTAGGCCTTATTTTCCACTTCTGTTATCTAACATGTTTTGAATGCATGCACGCTGCAGCTTTTTTAACTTCCATCCAAGGCAGCCACCGGCTTCCTCTCATTTCTTTCCAATCTGGAAATAAATTAGAAAACTCTGCAAACTTGCTCCAGTTGTTTAATCCATCACAAAGAAAGCGAACTTTCTTTTTCGTTGCATTGCCGTTGCAGATTGATTTTAAAGAGGCTGAGCACAATATATGAGGTAAGTTGAGAAATAATGCAGACTTGATGTTCGCCGTGATGGATGAACGAGGGGAAGTAATTATTCAAGCGCGCTGATAGATTTTCCTAACGTGCAGAAATTACTGGAAGCAAATGAATGTGCAGAAGCGGCGTGTGTCCCTCTTCCTGTTACCTACCTGTTTGAAGCCTTCTTCCCTGAGCCGTCCAGGTCGTGCTTGCGGCCCAGCAGGCCCTCCTGCAGCACCGCCTGGGCTTTGAGGGGCTCCATGGGCATGGTGGCAGCCCTCTCCGGTTCTTTCGGGGTCGATACCGAGACGGAAGGCGCCGACACCAGAGAGCCACTCTCTTTCATTTCTGACTCTTTGGGAACTGCGGAATCACCTGCCGTCTCAGACTGGAGGGGAACCCAGACAGAAACACAATGAGACAGAGAACCCAGACACACCTGCACGATCGAAGGGGATGGCAGAGCAGAGAGGATTCTCAACGTAGTCAAACGCAGTTTACTTTAGAATAAGAAAGTCAAGGACCTCTTTTACATGCATAGCATAGCAGAGCGGCTGGTTTTTCAAAGATTCAGTCTCTTAAACAGAGGTCACGACATGAGGAAGTACAGAGGACGGCGGCTGAGCGAGCGCAGCTACTAACCAGAGTCTGCTCCTCAACAGTGTAACGCTGCGAGGATTCCTCAGCAAAGCCGGTGTCGTCTCTCCTGTAGGAAACAGGGCAGCATGGGGTCGACTTTCAAGAGCAGCGGGTGAAGAACAATGTGTTTGAGTGAGGAGAGAGGGAGACCTGTGTGTGCCTGCGTGGAAGTTTAAAGAACTTCCAATATTCTGTTTTTTTGTTATTGTCAACAAATCCCATGAAAAGAAATATTGCAGTTTTCTCTCTCGAAATACTTTCTGACTTCTTCGAGTTGTTGTGCCTACTTATGGATGATTGTGCGTGTACAGTGTGTGTGTGTGTGTGTGTGTGTGTGTGTACCTGCTGTCCTTATCTGAACGCTGCTCGTCTTTAATGAACTGCTCCATCTCCTGCTGCTGCTTCCTCAGCTCCAACAACTCCAGCTGCAGTTCGGTGTGGAAGCATAAATCGACACATTACTGCCACCATCCTCAGCGCTCACGAGCTTAACGCATGCTGTGATGTTCCTGTTTTAGGCTCTGTCTTACCGTAGTGAGGCGCTCCAGCGCAGAGAAGCGCTCTTCCCACGTGGCGGTGGATTTCTCGAAGGCTTCGTGCCTCTTGAGGAGTTTCTCGACCTCGTCCACGCTGTAGCCCAGGTCTTTACTGGTCACGTAGGGCTCCTGGGCGATCAGCCAGGCCTCCGCCACCGAGGCGTCCCGCGCAAACTGACACACCTCCAGCACTGGAGGCAGCAAAGACAGGAGAGTGACGTAAACAATAATAATGATAATAACAGCATTTTAAGACAACTTTCAATTTCAGAAAATTCAATGTTAGCCATTATTTGAACTATACTGTTCGTACAGTCACATTATGGGGTTTATGTGTATTTTATCCAATAAATTAAAGTTAGACTGAAGACGATTAGGTTACATTAAGGTTGGAGGCAAATTATGTTTTGGAAAGGGAGACATTTTTAAGAGGTAAACATATTTTTAGTATTAATGTTTTTTTGTTTTTTTTAATGGGCCACATTTTTTGCAAAGTGAGGATATTTTTTGGTAAACTAGGCCAGTTTTTGGAAAGTAAGGAAATTTTTGGGAAAGTATGGAAATTTTTGGAAAAGTAAGGAATTTTTTTGGAAAGTAAGGAACATTTTTGGAAAGTGAGGAAATTTTTTGAAAGTAAGGACGTTTTTGGGAAAGAGGAAATTTTTTGAAAGTAAGGACATTTTTGGGAAAGTAAGCAAATTTTTTGAAAGTAAGGAAATTTTTTGGAAAGTAAGGAACATTTTTCCAAAATCAGGAAATTTTTCAAAAGTAAGGACATTTTTTGGAAAGTAAGGAACATTTTTGAAAAGTAAGGAATTTTTTTGAAAGTAAGGACATCTTTGGGAAAGTAAGGACGTTTTTTGAAAGTAAGGAAATTTTGGGGAAATGAAAGAATTTTTTTGGAAAGTAAGGAAATTTTTTATTTTTCATATTTTCATATATTTTTTTTAAATGAAGGACATTTTTGGACAGTAAGGACATTTTGAGGTGAGGGCATTTTTTTGCACAGTGAGGACTTTTTTTGGAAGGTGAGGACATGTTGTCCATCTTGTGTAAACATCACACTGGCAGATTAGTATAGAATGATAAAGTCATCATGTGTGTACAGCATTGGGTTTTCGGTTGGAGGTTAGTGAGGTTTTACTCACAGAGTCTGAGCCAGTCCCATCTGTCGTCCCACTTGAACATCATCTCCTTCCTTTTCTCCGTCAGCTGCACCAGCTTCTCCTTAATCTGACACAAGCAGTTATACAGTCACAGTTGCATATCAGCATTATTAAACAACTCAGCCCCAAGACTGGCTATTATCCTCTAAGAATTAGTATTGTGAAGTAATTAACCGCACATTAAATTCAGGCCAGGGTCAATTGCTCATTTAAATTCTTTTGGCTTTTCCATTTCTAATTAGTGTTTGCTTTATAGTCTCCCTGATGAGTGTAAGATGAGTGGAATTTTTTTCTTTCTTTCAAGGCGATCCAATTGGTTCCATTGTGCCAGACAAGAACAATCACTCCCAGAAAAGTAATTAAATCTAATGAAAGCAGCAATTTGAGGTCCATCTGAGGCTGAAAAGAAGCCGTTTGTGCTGCTCAGGTCTTACCTCAGCAGAGTCTCGGTGCTTGTGTGTCAGCAGGGCCTTGCCGAGGTCCATGCAATCAGTGAATTTCGCTCCTCGGGCCTCAATCTCCGAGCGGATCCCCTGGTGGTACTTCTGCAGGAGCTCCACAGATGAGACATCCCTGATGTGGAGGAGGGAAGGAGAGTGATAACAGGTAAATCTATCTACCTCTGTTGGTTGGGATTGAAACTGCATGACCAGACTCTGGCAAGCTTTCCTTTATCTAATACAAACATACCATAATTGCACTATATATATTCATGCTAGTAAGAATAAACAGCCTCATAAATAGATATAATACTGAAGCTGAGAGAAATATATGTAGTTAGTTTTTTGCATGTGATCAAATAGCTTTTAGACAGTCAGAAAAATTACTTACTGCCTTTATTAAGCTGATTTACCTCAACTAAGGTAATTATGACCTTCATTTAAAGTTTAATACAAACAAACTAATTTGGACCCTCTGGGACCAACGACTGAAATTAAGTGTGAGAACAAATTAAAATACTCATTAAATCTCATGTCTAAAACTCTTAATTACACAGTATGCAGTGTGAGATATTGTAATTTTTGGTCACACTTTGTATTAAGGTGCACATATTCAGAATTAGCTTGTTGCTTATTAGCATTCATATTAGTAGCATATTCATTTGTCATAATAAAGCACTTATTAATGCCTTATTCTGGGGGTTATGGTTACATTATTAAACTTGTGATTCACGCATAAAAACATCATTACTTGCTATCAATAAGCAGTAATCAGGAGTATATTCAGGGAAAACTCTGCATGGTGGTTGCAGAGTAAGGCGTTAATACATGCTTCATAATGACTAACACAGAGCCAATACGCTAATATGCTAATAATCAACTAGATAATGGTGAATATGTGTACCTGAACAGAAAGTGTGAGCCTAGTTTTAATTTATTTATTTGAGCCCATGTCCCAATTCTTGTTGACAATTGAAACTTGTGGGAATAAAAGGTGAAAGTCACACTCAGAGGACAAAGTTTCATCCTTTTGCATTGTTTGGAAATCAATGCTGGCATTAAGCTGAATTTACTGAATGGAGAGTCCTTGTCCGAGTCGTGCTCACCTGGGTTTCTCCTGAGTCTCTATCTGCTGGATGATGCTCTCCATCCAGGCCATCAGGTCTCGCACCATAGTGAAAAAGCGGAACTTCTCAGCCGTGTCCACCAGTCGCGCCCTGCGGCCTTCGCAGGCGTCCAGCAGGCCCTTCCAGGCTTCCACCACCTCTCGCTCTGAGGCCTGGATGCTGTCCGCTCTGCCTCCTGCATACTGGGCGTGAAGCCGCGAAGCCGTCTCCTGGAACTGTTGGACCTGGAGGAAGGAGAATCAAGAGTCTGTAAATTATAAAAATACATGAATGCTGGAGTCGTTAATCTGCTGAAGGCGGAAAAGTTCTCTGTGCTCATCTTAAATCTGAGCTTAAGTCAAGGACGTACGAGCAGGATTTTTTTTGGAAGCCAATCACAGTCCAGTATGCAACTTATGCAACTGTTACACAAGGACGTGAAGTGAGAATGGACTTTCTCAGCGAGGTGGTCCAGAAGTCAAATGTTTGAATTTATGAAGAGAAAAGTATTTGCACATTCATTCATTCAGGGAGAAGAATTTTTACAAGGTAACTGAACAGACAAGCTGAGAATTTTTAATTCTTCAAACCTTTAAGGAATCTTTCATGAGATCGTAAGATGAATGTGATTGGGAGAAAAAAAAGGAAAGGAACATTTTTTATATTATCTGAACACTGAGGTGTTGACCCACCAAGGAGATGCAAGAAATTGGACAAAAAAAGCAGATAATGGTGAAAATGCTGTAACATTAGCTCTTGTTTTCGACCAAAAGGGATAGATATAAAGTAACAGCTACAAACAACACAGCTAACACTTGTTAAATTGGCAGGTAAAAGTACATAATGTACCCTGTCTTGTTTCGCAACAATCTTCATCTTTTGTGGTGTTTCAGCTGACCTTCACAAGTGGTTAACTTAGCAAACAAGAAAGTTTGTTGCTCTGTCAATCCACAGGACAATAAAAGCTACGCAGCCTCGCAGAAACACAACGACAGTCATCCCGGAGCACTTGGGTATCAAGGTCGTGGATCCAACCGCTAACAAAAAAAGGTTGCATGTATCCATACTTTTATATGCTTTCATTTGCTGAGTTGAAAGATAACATCAGGGTCACATCCAACATATGTTCTGACTTTCTGTTTATACCTTTCTCTCGTAGTTTCGTCTAAAGTAGCCCAGTAAGAACTTTCCTCCATCCCGTCCATTGCGGTTTTCACTTCTTGCCCTCCGTCTGAATTAAGGCTGCAAACGACCTGTTGGATGGTCTTCCCAGAGCAGTGGGATTAAAGAGGCTGATAATCCCTCTCATGCAACCCCATTTATGGGTTCTCACTTTAAGAAAACTTCTCACAAATCGCCCAAATCTCGCAGCACTCTCTCCCTCTCGATATGAATCATCAAAGTTTGCCTCTTGGCCGCCGCCTGCTGTGCTCCCTCAGAGTAAAAGGGCCAATCCCATGTGTTGTACCTGTTTGCCTAGAGCGGTGATGTCTCTCTCAAAGGCGGCGTGCATTCGGTGGAAGGACTCGGCTTTGCTGAAGTCCTCTCCCACATCATCAGGCAGCTCCTTCTGCTTCTCGAGGATCTGAGCCACGAGCTCCTTCCCGTCATCGAAGTACCTTTGAAAACAGGGATCAGCCTCTCAGTCTCTCTGGCTCTGTGTGTATTATCATCGCATTCAATCTGTGTAAAGTTGTCGTGTTCAGGTTGGATTCTTTGTGGCAGTGTTATTGCATCCAAATGCATTCTGGCTCGATGTCTTTAGTTGCTGCAGGCATTAACATCACTCTTGTTTGGACACGTTACGCTGCATTACAGGATTAGACATGAAATCTTAATGCGATCACTTCAGATAACTGGCTGTCTGGCTGCATCAATACTCTTTTCCTTACTTGAGCAGTTCGTAAGACGTTGCGAGGAGCTGAGCGCGAGTGTCGATGAGCTCCAGCAGATCAGCCCAGCTCTCATTGATGCCGTCCTTCCACTCCGCCATGGTGGCCGCCTCGGTGTGGCCGGCTTCGATCAGCTCGTCTATCGTCTGGTTGACCATGTCCACTCGCTCCTGACCCACCATCCCCGTCTCCTGCGCAAACTCTCGGAACTTATCCCTCAGGAGCTGAAGGGAAAAGATAGAACGCGCAGGTGAGAAGAGGATCAAAATCTCTTTTTTTTTTAACTTATATACCCAAGAAATCATTCAATGAGTGCTCATGAATGCTCAAGGGTTCATCCAAACATGTGTGATCACTTTACACCAAGAGAACAAAAGCATGAAAGCACATGCATAAAACAGGCAAACTACCCTCTGGTGGTTTTCTCTCAGTGTTTATGAAACGCTTTCATCATTTCCTCCTTTACTTTCTCAGTTCCCATAAACAGTTCCAGCAAGTAAGCACACCTATCTCATCTCAGACAGCTCCATGTGTGCTTAAACAGATTCAAAGTGCTTTACGGATGAGCAGCCAGCTGATGATAAGGTTTACAAATGTACAGTTAAACTATTGAAGTGAGTGAAATGATAAAAATAGATTCAAAAAGCATATAAAACCGATCATTTCAGCAGCTCTCAGAAACTTTTCCTCCTGCGGCTGCAATAACTGATAAACTTCTGTTACTCTTACAAAGTATGATATGGTGTGTGTGCATGTGTTACCGTGACGTGGTCCAGGTCCTGGCCCATCTCCTGAGAGGAGGCCACCACGTCCCTCTCTGCGATCCAGTGCTCCAAGTCCTCCACCTCTCGGCTCAGCAGGAAGTGGTGGAAGGTGTGGTCCAGCTTCTTCCTGCGGTCCTCCGCCAGCTCCTTCAGCCCCGCGTACTGCTTATCCACCTGGCCCTGTCGCCTGATGATCTCCTCGCTGCGCACGAGGCAAAGGGAGAGGGTGGGAGGAAATGAGATGCAGCGAGGATGGAGAAAATGAGAAAAGGGCAAAGAGATTGGATTTAGGTTTACTCAAGATGAAGCGTGTGATTAGGCTACAGGAATTACCACATTTTACACGCTCATCTCTCTTATCGCCCGAAACCACAAGTGACTTGGGCGGCATGAGTGAATTAACATCCAAACAAGGAGTTCAGAGGCACTTTTTTCTGCGCGAGCGTCAAATTATGAAAGCACAAACCCGTCGGGATGGTCCTCGGCAAACATTTTTTGGGCACGGTCGGCCAGCTTCTGAATGGAGTCAGCGTAGTCGTCCACGGCTTGCTTAAGGATCATGTGACGCTTCAGCATCAGCATGGCACTCTGCTCGTCCTGGAGAGACGGAAGAAGAGGAGGGCGAGGAGGAATCAGGAGGAGTCAGAGGAAATTATGTGAAAGAAGGGGCCGGAGACGACACGTCGAAGCAAAGCAAAACACTCCAAATGAGCTCTCCGTAGAGGGTGCCCATTATGAAAAGGGTGTCGACACCCCTGACCATGTAATCACGTCAGTGCATGCAGAGCCACTTTATCTGCACAAAATGATGTGTCTTATGCTTCAGAGCGTACGATCTGTGTTTCAGACATCTGCTTCCCGGCGTCCATCAGCCTGCTTCCTCGTCTACTCGCTCTGCTCCTCACCTTGGCCTTTTCATCAGCGATCATGTACAGCTCCTGCTCCCCGATCCAGGCCTCGGCCTCATCCGCGTCGTTGTAGTACTGCTGGGCCAGGTTGGAGCCGTTCAGCCTCTCCCTGCGCTTGGCCATCTCGTCCTGCAGCCGGGCCCACGCCTCCTCCAGCTCCTTCAGCTGGTCCGCGATACGCTCGGCCTCCGGTCTGCCCTCCGCGCTGGCGGCCGCTGCCATCCTCCTGCCTCGCTCCAGCACTTCATCGACGCGAGGCTGGTGGCCCTCGATCTCCCTCTGCAGCGTCTGACGGACAGAGGACACGGTGAGGGTGCAGCATCGCCCCAGAGACAATGTGATCTGAAGTCCCTCTGCGACTGCTTTTTTAAAAACGCCTTTCCTGACATGAATCATGACTCTTTTTCTGTGGACAAATCCCTCACCTGGTTCTTCTTCAGCAGCATTTGCACAGTTTGGAGATTGTGGCCATGCTCTTGTGACATTGCGAGGGGCATCCTCTCCTCAATCCAGAGCTGAGAGAGAAAAGAAGAAGAAGATTATGGAGCTGAGATGAGAAAATAGTAGAGACTAGTTTCTGTTAGGAAATAGCTTTACAGATCTCAGATATACACAAGAGTATAAAAAACAGTAAGACCATCTTTCTTATAGTGAATTTTACCCCTTTTACAAAATGTCTCCAATATCTCAAACAGTAAAATCCTTCTTTAAGCTGTCTCCTCCACCTGATTAAAGTGGATTGAGGCGGTGAAACCAATAAAGGATTAAGCCAGATTCACCTGGAGAGTCAATTTCATGGAGAGAGCTGGTGGTCTTACTATCTTGCATACTAAGTGCACATACTGTAATTGAAAACTTCATTTCCAAATTAATAATTTATCATTTTTGGGGGGAGAAAAAACATCCTCTGAAGTTCAGGCTTCAATATTTCTAAAGTCCCAAAAGGTTTTATCGTGCTGTCATTCCAAAGCCAACATTAAACCCGTTAAAAAAACTAACATTCTTTCGTCTAATTTTGTGCTATCAATCATTTTGCGAGGACAGGGAGCTTCGACACTTTAATTTTGCTCTGAAATTGGATCCACGCTTACGAGCTCGTCGGCCAGGTCCCTGCAGAACTGATGGACAGCCTTGCCGGCCTCCAGCTTGCCCTTGCGCTGGGCCAGCGGCGTGAGGAGCTGCTGGAACTCCCCCTGCAGGGCCTGCTGCTCGGCCTCCAGCTCCAGCTGGTCCTCCCTGCCTCCGCCGTGCTTCCTGACGGCCTCCTGGAGCTCCTCCAGCTCGCGTGCCCTGTCACGCACCTGGTTCTCTGTCATCTGGCACGGGGAGATAAGATTAGAGGAAAAGATGAATAGCCTTTCAGGAGCCTGATCAGAGGAATCAGTAAACCCACCGGAAGTTTCTTTGTCTTTCGCAGCTTGTGTGTGAAACCAAGCTCAGGCGCCGTTTTCAGCCGCTGATTTCATGAAACTTTTATCAATGCAGCACAGACTCTAATATAACTTAGCAGCGTTCTTGTTTTTCTTTCCATCAAAACGCAAACAGCAAATGTTTTCAGCTAGCTGACCTTCATCGGGGTGGCGCCCGAGGCTGCTTCAGGTCTAATTTTATACAACACGCTCATCTGTCATGTGATCGATATATCGCCACAGATACCATCTATACACAAACATCTTTTTCCTCAAACATATGAAAAAAAATCTCCTTCTCATTAGTTCATACAGAAACCTTTGTTGATAAATCTCTATGACCATAATTGCAGCATATTACAACAAACGTTTTACGTCATTCCCTAATAAAAACACATTTCCATCAGAACACATTAATGGAAAATATGTTGAATATCATCTTCTCAATACAAATAAATAAACTCTCTGTTCTTTCAAACTAATTATTCTGATTATGTTTTGTAAAAACTGTGTATTTAAATCACTCCCACTGCTTTTAAAAATAACCCGACGACTTCTCTTCCAGTTGTTCTCAAAGAATTACTGTTGATGTAAAACAAATATAATCCAGGAACTCTACAGAAATGGCTTCAAGCCTAATTTCACATTGGACCCTCTTGGGCTTAAATCGGCTTGTTAAGAGATCCAAAATGCGTCCCTCTGAAGAAGCAACTTGTCCAAATTTGTCAAACAACCACAAACAGCCTCAGGCCCTGATGAAGGCAAGGTTGCTGAATGAATAAAGCACGACGTACTGGAGACGACCTGTGCAACGTGCACCTCAAACTAAGAAATTCTTCTTATTCTTCCTGACAAACATGCTACTTTCTCGACATTAAGATTTATAAGGCTTTTGTTCGCTGTGTTCAGCTGCCAGCTGTAAACACAAACACAGATCCGACACAGACGCTCACTCACTTAAAGTTAATGCTAAAAAAAGCACACGAGCTGAAGCTAAATCTATGACGTACCCGCTCCCATGGTGAAATTTAAGTATATATGATTAAAGAAGTGTATGTATCCAAAGGAGCTGCAGACAAATCTGAAGCACATACAGTGTAACAACGACAGACCTGATGCTTCTTGAGCAGGATGTTGGCGCTCGTCAGGTCTTTGACGTCCTCGTCTCCGCTCTGCAGCTGCTGCTGCAGCTCACCGAGCGACTTCCTGATATCGGCCAGGCTCTGGTCGAAAAGCTCCGAGCGGTTGGCGTCAAACAGCAGCCGGGCTTTCTCCTGGGTCGTGGACTCCAGCTTGTCCCACAGCTCGTGGAGTTTGGCCAGACGCTCCTGCACGATGGGCTTGAACTCAGGCTTGGACTCCATGAGCTCCTGACCCTCCTGCATCCATTAAAACACAGAGAGGGGGAGAACGTGTTTTCAGAATAAAATAAAAATATCACCTGATTCATGAGAATCATAAGTTGCAGGTGCATACAGAACATAGATGTAACCAATCAAATGATTTGGGGTGACTACCTACCCGGCCAGTTGGTACAAATAGTTCTTCACTGTTGTGGGTTATAGCTAACAGGGTGATGTCAGAGGTGTGTGTTTGGATGTCAGTCAACGAAAACAGAGCAAAGAAATCCGTTTGTATTCACTAAGATGCACCTCCATTTTTTGTTTTCTCTGTGACTTTAAGACCTAATTTGGGATCCTTCGTCATGGGTTTAACCCTGCATTAAATCACTTCTACATACATATACAAAGACTGCACGTACGCAGCGTTACAGACCTGGTCTACTTTGTTGAGCCACTCCTTGTTGGAGGCCAGCTCAGCCATGAAGGCCTGATGTTTCAGCCACTTGCTGTGGAGGTTCCTGGCCTCGTCGTACGACGTGTCCTGAGCCGTCAGCATCTTCTCGTTGATCCACACAGTCAGCTGAAGCGTGGAGAGGAATATTACGGATTAGCCAAAAGATCCAAATCAATAACTAAGACTCAGGCACATCGGGTTACAAAACTTGGGAAAGTCATGGAAACATCAGCGTTTTTGCATTTGTGCAGAGGTGACTTTCTTTGAGCAGGATTTACTTCTTTATCTTCTGAAAACAGAGCATTTACCAATTAGCCAAATGGGACCCCTATCCCAAATAGGGAAGATACAAATTTAACCTGAGAAAGCCTCATCGAGCAGCACTGTGTAGTAAACAGTGTGTTTGGCAAACTGTTTACAATCGTCAAGAAATAAAACGAGAGAAAACACGGATGTCAAGCCTCAGTGAGGGAATAATTAAGCTGATAACTAGTGTTACATGAACAAGAACATGAAGCGTAAACTGTGCGTGAACTCACATCCTGAGTGTTTTGCAGGAAGTGCTGCAGGTCTCGGTTGTCTCTGAGCTTCTCTGACACCTCCTGGGCTCTTCTTTTATTCTTGTCATTCCTGAAGGTCAAACGCACAAAGCCGAGAACAAACGTTAAAGCTCGGGGCTGAGCACATCTTCCTCCACCTTTCCATTCCACAGCCCTCGCTGTGACATAACAGGATGCGTCGTTAAACGAGAGAGAACACAGAGAAAAATGCCTGACACGGTCACCCAAAACAGTCATCTGTTTCTCTGCTACGCCGTGAAGAATAGCTCCCACTTAAAGATCAATATCCATTATTGCGGGCGCCCGTCTCCCAAGCTGAATTGTGGGAGTTAATGGGAAAAGCTCCTATGCCCTCTTTACTGCCTCTTGTTGACATTAATGATACAGTGATAAGAGAGCTGTTTCGCTGGAGAAGAATGAGTTAGACTGAGCAGATCTATTCTTCTACATCACACCAGGGCTCCAATGCTATTTATCAGACTGCTACAAGTGAAAATTTGGAAAGCATTCACCAATCGTTAAAGCTGGTTAAGAGGAGATACTCGATGACTGCGGTACAAAACGAGGTGAGCCCACCTGAGACGAGCTTTGGAGTGATTGTGCGAAAGCATCATTGATCACGGTGAATAATACATGAGCTGAAACGATATGTAGAATTCAGACGAGAGCAGTTTTAACCTGTTTGGTTTGAACATTTCGTAGGATGTTACACTGCTTTTAAGGGGATTCCTAACTGTAATTTTTTCTCATTCTTTGTTAAATACAGATAATAAATGAGTATCAAAGTTTTCCTGGATAGAACCAGCATCATAAATGATTGTGGGAGAGAAAAAGAGATTAAAAAAAAAAGGTAAAATCTGCTCCTGATCAACACTAAATGTGGTTAAAATCATAATGATTTCCTTCTATTCACACGCCTTTTTGTCAAGGCTCGATTGAGAAATAACCTAACTACTGACCTGTCTTGGATTGAGTCCATTTTGTCCTGAACTTTCCCAGAGTACAGGTTGTTGCTGTCCACCAGCCGCTGTCCGCCCTGCAGAGCGCCGTCAATCTTGTCCTCGTTGGCCTCCATGGTGCTCACAAAGTCCTCATGCTTCTTCAGAGCTTTCTCTGCTCCGGCCAAGGTGTCGGGCTTGTCTATGTGGGCCAGGGTGTACTCCTGCAACAAGGCGAGGAACAAAACATCAACGCAGAGAAGAAACAGCGCTCAAACAAGCAGCTGAGTGCATTATCTGACAAACATGTGGTAACCGACCGCGCTGCATTCTTCCACACCGCATTCTTTTAAATACCTGCAGCATCACTGAACCCATCATTAAGAAGCTGAGCTCTGTGGCAGCTGCTGACTTTTCCACTTACAGACAGACATTTTAAGACAAATCATGACCTTTATTTGTGTAGTCACACAGTACCTGGTTGTTGAGGATGGCCTCTACAGCCTTGCCATCCCTCAAGAACTGCTGGAAGCCCAGACCCTGGTCCAGGAAGGTCTTACGACTGTCCCACATCTTCTGCAGTTCATACCAACCCCGGTCCAGCCCCTTCAGCCTCTGCTCCAGCTGCTGGTACTGAGGATCCTCCTCCTGGCCCTGGATGACCTGGGCGCCGGTGTCCCTCACGCGGTGATAGTCCTCCTCGTGGTTGTTTATGTCTTCACGCACAGCGTCGTGAAGGCTGAGCTGCTCCTCGGCCTCCGGCAGTGTGGCGGGCATTTCCTCTGAAGCCACAGCCTTCTGGGTCTTGAAAAGCCAGGACTGGAAGTCGTCCATGTCTTGGAGGAAAGTCTGCAACTTGCTGACCTCGCCCAAAGAGTCCTCTCTGTCTTTGAGGGTCTTCCTTAGCGTGTCCCAGGCCGCGTCCAGCTCCGCTCTGCGGGCCAGGATGTCAGCGGCGTTCTCCGGGTGGTCCTTAGCCAGCTGGTCAGCCTCTTGTCTCAAGAAGGTAAGCTTGGTGTCGATGGCGGCCAAATCTCTCTCCATGCCAAACAGTTTCCTCTGGATGGTCATGACAGCTGCCAGGTCGTTGCCCAAGTCCTGCGTGGACTCGATCACCCGTGTCTTGTCTCTGATCCAGGCGTCTGTCTCGTCACACTCCAGCCCGTAGTTGTTCAGACTGACAGCAGAATCCACTTTCCTCTTCTTTTCCTCCACCATGGCCTTGAAGGCCTCCCACCTGAAAGAGATTTATTTATTCATGTTTAAATCACTTTAACGTCGTCTTAGGGGCACGTTTTATAGCCTCCCATGAGCCTGCAAAATCTGTTTTTTGGCAACGCTGTTATTTTCATTTAATTTAAAGTCATGAAGTTTTCTGGAAAGAACCATGTAAAGTCATACTAATCATAGAGAAAACATTAATTTCCCTGCAAGAAGTGCTTCATTTACTGGAAACTCAATTATATATAATTCAATTACTTGTATTATTAGAAACTCTACTGTCCATATGTGTTGAATTGTCTGCATCCCCGTAGATATATTGCACATTTCTGCCTGTCCAGCTGACCTGCTTGCTAGCAATCAACTCAAAATAACTGCAAGTGTACACAAATTAAACACAACAACACAATCTATAATTAGCGCTAAATTACAGCCTTCTGTCCAAGACACTTCTTGGAAATTATTAGGAAATTATAGACCTGTAAAATAAAGCTTTTGATATGCCTCAGGATGCGGATAAAACAGAAATATGAATCATTTTTGTTATTTATTTCAGGTATAACACTGAATGATTAATTAGAAATGTTGATGTGCAAATAAACATTAAAATGCACGACACACGTATAATAAAGAGATAATATATTCAACGCACCTCTTATTCAGTCGCGTCTGACATTCTTTGACCTCTTTGGTGCGAGGGTGTCTGCTGTCCTCAAGCTGTTTCACAGCTTTGTTGACGTCATCGACTCTCGACTGCACATTTGCCATATCTTGAGCGAGAATGCTCAACCTGGAAACAAGAAAAGTGCTAATTAAAATAAAAACAGCACAGTATAGATCATATCCATGTGTTTATGATGCATGAACACATGGATACTAGCACACATGGACACCAATGGTGCTACTTTAGAGAGAATCCAGTAAGTTACCTTTTTCGGACATGAATTTGGTGTCATTTCCAGATTTTTGTGAATTACAATATTAATTACAGATAATCCTGAATCTAATTTGTTCTGCGTACCTATTCTGCACCACTTCCAGATCCTCCAGCTTCTCAGGCACCTCTAATCCCACCAACCACGTCTCCTTCTGGCCCATCCAGAGCTCACAGGCGTCTGTCTCACTGAAGATGGTGTACAGGGCCATAGTGTTGTCTAGCTTCTTCTGTCTCAGATCGGCCAGAGACATGAGCTCCATGTACAGGTCCTTGATGTCTTTCAGACGTCTCTGGATATCAGGGGTGTTTTGGAGCTCCTCTGGCAGCGCATTGGCCTCTTTGGACAGAGCATCTATGGTGGCTCCGTTCTTGATTGCTTCATTCTTCAGGTCGTTGTGCTTCTTCAGCAGCCGCTGCGTGGTGTACTCGTCGTGGCCCACGTCATCGCTGCTCATCTGCCTCTTGGCGTCCAGCAGCCAGGCCTTGAGATCATCGGCATCTCCCTGAAACTGAAAGAACCTCTGGGTGTCCTGGAGGTTCTGTTTCCGAAACGCAGCCAGCTCCTCCAGCTGCTGCCATTGCCTCCTGATGTCGTCCATGCACTCTTGAACCTTCGGGGAGCCGAAGTGCTTCGCCTGGATCATCTTTTCTCCTTCGGCCAAGACCTGTTCGAGGTTGGCTCGGCGGGCTCCGAGCTCGTCCTCGAAGGCGCTGTGTTTGCTCTGGAGCACCAGCACGCTCGTCAGGTCCTTGCCATAATCCAGGGAGGAGAAAATGTGCTCCTTCTCTCTGATCCAGCTCTCCAGCTCCGCCACTTCCCACAGGAAGTTCCAGAAGCGGCGGGACTGCTCCAAGCGGGCCCGTCGCTGGGCCGCCAGGGCGCAAAGCTCCTGGTAGCACAAGTCCAGGTGCTGCACCCTGTCGTGGATCACCTGAGGATCACATGGCTTGTAGCCTGGGGAGAAAATCAAAATATAATTGTTATATGTATATTTACTCTTTTCACTGTCTCTGCTCACTTAATTCTTTATAGGATTACGAACATATGCAGATACTCACATTCATATCTGTAACAAAACCACCTGATTTACAAATATAATATCTGCAGTGGGAGAAAGCCTGAGCAACCATGGGGAGAGCAAACTCTACACATGAAGAACCAGAGTTACAGCAGTAACTACTGAGCCAATGTTAACCTCGTATGAGTTTATCAAAGTTAATAGCTTGTTTAAAATGAAAGAAAACTGGTTGTGCTTTTAACAAATCAAGCTTAACTTCATAGACGCAATAGAGTTTAATGTTGTCTTTTAACACAAGCATCAATTCATGAACTTTGAGGAAATAAAATAATAGGAAATATCTGATCAAAGAATATGAAACAAGATCACACAATGCAGCTTTCAGTGTTTTTGCCCTGTTATCCAGACTCAATGCTACAGACACATTTGGTGGGTGCTCAGAAAGTGCTGATGTTCAGTGCTCTGCCTTGGTCAAGGTCCATGGCCTACAATCTATTTAGTGTCCTGATACCTAATAAAACCAGGACAGGAGTTGTAATGAGTCTCTGCACTTACTATCTCCATTGGCGAACTTGAGAGCAGCAGCACTGGCGCTCTGCACTCTGTCTGCCTGCAGAGCGATGTCATTTTCTAGCAGAGCGTGTTTCTGTAACAAGTCTTCCACTTCCAGCAAGTGTTTCCCAAAGTCAGGAGACAGAAGTCGAGCCTAAAGAGAGGAGGTGATGTTCTGATCAGCTGAGTGTGTAGAAAATATATGCTATTAGTTGATGAATATTGTAATACTGTGCTGTACCTTCATGTCATCCATCCAGCTGATGATGTACAGCATCTCCTGGAAGATCCTCTGCAGGGTCAGGTTCTTATCCAGACGCCCTCTGCGAGCCTTCAGCAGCTCCTGCAAGTAGTCCCACAGGCGCAGGATGTTGTCTTTCCGCACGTCGATGCGTTTGGCGTCATGATATCTCTCAGACTCCAGCTCCTTCGAGATGTTCACCAGCGCCTGAACGCGCTCCTCATACGCAGCGATGTCCGTCTCAATGGCGTCGTGCTTCTTCTTCGCTGCCTCCACTGCTGGCAGGTCGTAACCAAAGTTATCCTGAGGGGAGAGGAGCAGAGAGTAAACACCATCAGATAAACAAAGTGGACACTTTTTATACTTAAAGAACATTTTGCTAATAGTACTTCTCTACTAAATTTTGAGTGCACTTTTACTTGCATTGGTGTTTACACTGAACTGCAACTTTTCCTTAAAGGTGCCTTGTGGAGCAAACAAAAGTTAGATTTACATTCAGTGTTTCTCATTAAAACACTCTGAGTGTATCCTTGAGCTCCATCAAATGTGCTGAATGTGTTGTCTTCCTCACAAACATTATTTTTTTAAATCCAGTGTTGTATACATCCATGTTTTCTAGCTTGCAGTCTTCTTCCCTGCCTTTGAGGGCACATTGCAGCGTATCTTGGATCATTACTGCCACCTGTAGGTCACTGGAATATAGTTTGAAGCCACTGGCAGGGCTGTGTACTGTGGCTTCTAGCATTTTGTGATCACCCCTCCATTTTTTCATGGCAACCTGTTTCTGCTCTTTATCTCTCATTATCAATGTGCAAACCAACTTAATACCTGCTGTTATACCTGTAATTTTTATCTCTAATTGAGACCAAGATCTTTTTCAAGAGGCACCTCAGAACAAATACCAGATAACATCAGCATAGTGTTTTCAGTTGGAGGCTTCTTAAACTCCACTGTGTGTTTTGTAACATGTTAATTGCTGCTGCAACACTGCAATTTCCATTAGGGGATCAATAAAGTCTATGTATCTATCTAATAACATCATATAATGCTCGCAGTTGTGTTGTTGACGCTGTACCTGAGCCACCAGTCTCTGGTTCTCCAAGAGCCAGGTCTCCCTCATGGCAGCCTTCCTGTCGAATCTTCTCGCCATCTGTTCCAGCTTCTCTTGTCTGATCAGCTCATCCCTCAGGACTCGCTCCCGCTCGTGCTCCGCCCTCTCCAGACGCTCCCAGGCCTGCACACATGACGAGATGCATCATGAGAGTTCGCAGCTTTTGCTCGGTTGGGGGTGTAATAGCAATGTGACGCTTTCCATTTCAGACTTAGAAGTTCTTTGCTTGGTCCTGTTCACAAAGACCTCAGAGGTCAAGGTCAACTTCACTTGGTTAAGTTGGTGTTATGTTCAAGGACGCTGTAGCGTAGACGTGCTGATGTGCAAACAGGTTTTTCTTTAAATGACAGCATATCATATTTATTCACTGCAAGGACCTTACAATTGGGGCTGCAACTGACCATTATTTTCATTATCAACTGTATTCTTTGCATTTCATTTGGTTTATGAAATGGCAAAACTAATTGTGAAAAATGCCCATCACAACCTCAGAGAGCCTGAGATGATGCCTTCAAGTGTTTTTTTTCCAACTAATAAAGAGGCTGATTTAATCTTAAAATAAATGAATACATGTTCCCAATTAATTTTCTGTCAGTCTACTAACTGACTCGTTGTTTCAGATCTGGTTACATTAATTGTGATTACATTTCTAATTTTGAGTTATATCAGAGGAAATAGATCCCTGTGCTGCGGACATGTTCTTTCTTCTGAGAAACACATTTTTATTTTCTTGTCCCTGCAGTAGTCAGACCTATATTTTCCTCCAGAGATGGCCTTTATTGCACAGTTTACTGAATTGCACTGTCAGATTAACAGTAAAATTCAATTCATCTGTGGTTTAATTGTTGCCTTGGGATTGTGCTCTGCTAAATGAATGAATTTTGTACATCTAGCTGAGCTGAAAGCCTGAGCTTTAAACCACAGACTGAGACACGAGCTTCACAGGGAGAATCCAAAACCAAATATTTTCTTTATCGAGACCACAGGTGAAATGATTAGTCCAATAATCAGTGAGCTGATTAATCTTTCTTTTTTTTTTTAAGTAAAATGCCAAACATTTCCTGCTTCCGGCTTCTAAATTATGCAGATTATGTGATAATAAACTGTCTTTTTGGGGTTTTTGTGGGCAAAACAACATGATTAATCAATTAATCTAGAAAATTATCTGAAGATTAATTGATAAGCGATTAAAAAAAAACATGATTCTCCTCCTCACCCTGTTGATATCTGCGACCAGGGCTCCCTCTTTAGGCGTGTAGACCCTCTGGTTGTTGGCCCTCATACGACTCTGGATGGTGAACAGCAGCACCTCGAGGTTTCCCTTCTCCTGGAACCTGAAAGAAAACAAACACAAGCCACACAAAAGGTTCAATTAAGATGTACCTTTACTTGTTTGGTATCCTCCGCTGGACTGAACTTTCCTCTATTACAATCCGTGAGTGATGGCCGCACTGAGGCGTAAACCACATCCACATCCACTCACACATACAGTCCAGATAGTACAGGTAGTTGTGCCTAAGCATTTGAGCTTTTAATTTGAAGACGTGTTTGTTGATCATCCCTTTTCAAAAACACATTTATCAATGTACAATGTATTTCTATTATAATGTAATGTTATTTATTATTGCAACTATGTATATAAATATATATAAATTATAAGACTAATTATGTTTTTCTTTTTTGCTTCCATTCAGTGTCTTTGTTATTATATTACTATTTATTTATTTTTCCATTTGTCTAAATGCAGATTAATTGGGCTGATGTAAATGTGTGATTATACGTCTGATCAGGAATGTGTTTAATATCTGTTGATGATAAAATCAATTAAAGAGATCTGAACTTATTTTAATATGAGGCAGTTCATGTGCATTTATTAAAAAGAAAACAGTGACTGATTTGAAATTTGTAAGTTTGAGTTTATATTAAATGGACTGAAATCGGCTGGAAAGAAACCCAAACCAAAACAAGATATCACATTACAGAATACATTAGATTACATACAAAACTTTTTTTTAAAGAGTAGCTATAAATTACAAACTGTGATCCCTCTTCTGTTTCAATGAGGTTTATTGGTGCTATTTTGTGCCCCAAATTAAAAAGTTATTGAGGGAAAGTTTGAGGTTTGGAGTTTTAATTAGATTCCATAGAAAACATAAATCCAGTTGCTCAGAGGTGCTTTGAAAAGTCATGTTAAATTACAATTGCAATTGTGTTTTTTTTCAGTTTTTTTCTGTTTGTTAGTTGATATTTAATATAATTTGCTGAATATGAATCTTTGTAAAGATGAGCCATGTGTTTCCTTTTTCTCTTAAAGACTAAAAAGCACTGGACAAAGAAAGCAGATTAGAATAGGAACAGAGTGTAGTGTAATGTAATGGGAAGGTATCTTGGCTGGACTCACTTGGGAGGCTTCTCTACAGTGCGGTAAGTGTTGAAGGCCTGAAGCTGCTGCTGAACTCCCGTCAGAGAGTTGGCAAGTTTCCGGTTGTTCAGCACGATGATGGTCTGCTCGATCCACGTCAGCAGGTCTGAAGCCAGCGTCTCGTACTTATCAATCATCTTCTCGGTCTCGATGGCGTGATCGAGAACCTGGAGAAGGAGGTCAAAGACAGTGAGGGCAGCAGGCTCAACAAACTTGACATACGAGTAAACAAGCTCCATCTTTGCATCTCACCTTTCCAACTCTCTTGCCCTCCACAGCGAGCTGCTTCATCTTCGAGAAGTAGTGGTAAAATGCCACGACGTATGTGATGATGGACTTCTCATCTGGGTTCTCTGTGAACACATCTACAAAACAAAACAGCACACAAGTCAGTAACAGCCAAGCCAGAGACAACTCTGGGCCTGAGGTCTTTTTTTCCACCAGGCTTAAAGCTCATAAACATTTAGTTCTCCATGAAGGCGCAGCCTCCATCAGTGACTCGCCTTCTGGGTCTAACAGTTTGGTCACGCCAAGCTTCTGCTCTGCTACGTTAAAGGCGTTCTGGAGGTTGTGGGTCGGGTTGGACCTCTTCAAACTGTTATACTCCACCAGATCAGGCCTGAGAGAGAAAGAGGGAGCGAGTAAAGAAGAGAAAAATGACAATGAGGCAGTAAAAGAGATGGAGAATGAGGCAGAGAAACACTAAGCAGACGGGCTTCATGTGTGTTTACATTTCAGAGCTGGCGAGAGTGGATTTGACCATTCATCTCCCCTTACCGGTGTTTGTGTATGAGAGCGTTAAAGGCCATGCCATCTTTCCAGCTGGTGGTGAAGTTTGTGATGTTGACATTGGGATACCTGCAAAACAAAAGCCAGGGCATGTCACTGACTGAACATAGGGGACATAGCTGAGAGGCTCCTGTTTTAAATCAGTGTCTGGGATCTGTTCTGCTCCTTAACATGTGTATCCTAATTATCAACCACTAATTTCTTGTAGCTTCAGGCCTGAGAAGCTGAAGTGTCTTCCCAGAACAGCAGCATTTTGTGATTTGCACCCAAAACATATTCAAGAATCTTGAGAGGTAGAAAATTTAGAGGCAAAGATGCAGAAATATGAAATTAGCTGAGTGCTAGCAAATCACAATACTTAAATGAAGACCTAGTTCAACAGCCTACCACCACCCTTAAGTTTCACTAATTAAATGAGTGTCTTTTTGAGAAATATGCTGCTTATTTGTTTTCTTATAGTGAGTTAAATGAGAAGATTAACACTCTCATGCCTGTATGGTAAATATGAAGCTACGGCTAGCAGTTGGTTAGCTTAGGTTAGCTTAAAGACTGTGAACAGGTGGAAACGACTAGCCAGCTCTGTCCAAAGATAACAAAATTTGCTCACTAACACTTTTAAATCTTCCTTATTATAATGCTTTGTCTTTTTGAGATGTATGCTGCTTACTTGCTTTCTTATGCAGATGTGAAGCTCAACACTACACTCATATCTGTAAGGCTACAGCTAGCAGCTGGTTAGCTTAGGTTAGCGAGCCTGGCTCTGTCCAAAAGATGACAAAATTAGCCTATCACCACCTCTAAATCTTACTAAATGGACAAATACTTTGTCATTTTGAGAAATATCCTGCTTATTTGCTCTCTTACGGCAAGTTAAATGAGAAAATCACAGTAAATAAGAAGCAACAGCTAGCAGCTGGTTAGCCTAAAGAGTGTAAACAGGTGGAAACAGCTAGCCTGGCTCTATCCAATGGAAACTAAATTTGTTCACCAGCACCTCTAAATTTCACTAATTGAACAAATACTTTGTCGTTTTGTGAAAATGCAGCTGGTTAGCTTAAAGACTTGAAACGGAGATAACAAAAATCAGCCTACCAGCACACAAAGCATGTTTTCACACTTAATTGAATTGATAAACTTACAGAATAAATGTAATTAAAAATTCTAATGAAAGAGAAAATATTTGTGGTTGTGACTGCTTTTGTTTTTAAACTTAAAAACTGGAAAAATAAATAATGGTATCTAATTCGTCTTATTTATAGAGCACTCAAAGATGCTTTACATGACAAATTAAATATGTAAACAAGAAAATTAATATAAGTATGGGACATAAAATCAAATATTAAAAGCAGTTTTTGAAGGTGAGTTTTGAATGGAAGTCTAAAAGATGCACAAAAAATATATTTCTATCCCTCAAAAATGTACAGCTGTGCACAGGAGTGGATTCTCATATGAATTCGTCAAAGGGTATTTACAACAGCTTGGTGATGCTAAAGGTCACGCATTCCACTTACCCTGCAGTTTTCATCTGACACCACAGAAGAAGAGCGTCCTTGGCTGAGCGCGTCTCCTTCTGGTCCGCCTGGCCCGTTTCCACAACGATGTCCTGGATCTGATGAAGAACAACGAGCACAGCTGGGTGGTAAATAATGAAACTTCACTAATGACTGTGAGGTTTAAATCAAAAAAGAAATATTCACAGCAGAGAAGAAAGAGCTAACTGGTGCTAACGCGTTTCTAATAGGAAGCACCAGTAGGGAACATTTTGGTAAAGTGGCACAAAAACCCCTTAGAAATACATTATTTATCATAGCTTACACAAGCACTTAGAGGTTTTTATTTGTGTAAAACAAAACTAATCTGGAGTGATAGATCATCAATATTATTAGCCCACTGGATTCTCAAAATCTAAACCTGGGGTCCGGTTGATGGAGGAAGGGGTGGTAATTATTGAAGTTCTTATTTTCCCACACAGTGGGCCAGTAATTAGAGCAGTGATGTGATCTGAGAGACAGGCCCTGAGAGAGGGCTAAATTTAGCCAGCTTTGGTTCTCCTTGGTTTATGCAGACTGAAGAGATGCAGACAGGACCAAGTCAACTCCTTTCTTTCCCTGTTTTCAGTTT
The DNA here is from genome assembly GCA_037975065.1 of Chaetodon trifasciatus. Classification (NCBI taxonomy): domain Eukaryota; kingdom Metazoa; phylum Chordata; class Actinopteri; order Chaetodontiformes; family Chaetodontidae; genus Chaetodon; species Chaetodon trifasciatus. Next base: position 902,733 of record JBBMOE010000058.1, read on the forward strand.
TTTTTTTTTTCTCTTTTGAGAAGTCTGAATAACGCAGGAGGCCATATTGTTTGAACTAACATGTCTAAAAATAACAGTGTTGCTGTCAAATTAAAAATAAATATATGCCCCCTCCAAGAAGATGAAAGAGTCAGGCAGACATGTTCTGATGTTCTGGATGTGCTTCTAACAGCAGATAATAATGGCTGGAACCTGAAGGCATCACATTCGAGGAAAAAGAAAAAGTCGAAAACATCCCAAGGCTGCCTGTTTCTGTTTCTGTGCTACGTGCATTCACACCCCAGTAACACTAAAATGAGCTGGAATACTCTCTGAAAAAGCTTTTATTTAAGCTAAAAGCATGTTTGGGGAAACATTTTTGGAAAGAAAATGTCTGCTAACTGTACTCCTTTACTTCCTTCATTATATACAGACTACAATACCCATTGATTAACCAGTGTCTGGCACACTGGCCCTGCACATTATGGACATCAAATACATAAATGCATAAATTTATAGTATAGAACACAGTATATACTAACACTGCAGTATTTGTCATATAATTTGCTTTTAGTATTATAACTGTATTAATGTTATTTAAAATACATATACTACTTCAGCATTCAGCAGAGTTACACTACTAAACCTTTTACATCATTTACTTAATTTTTTGTGTTTTGTTGCATTCATGAAATGACCTGCAATCACTTTTAATGTGATGATAACATGCTGTATACAGGTGAATGTGCGCCTTCAGTGTAGCCAGGCTCTTAGCTTACCTGGAAGCGAAGGATGATGGTCCAGATGAGGCCGAGGATGAGCCGATGGTTGCCGTCGACGATGTCGTGGGAGCCCATGTTCTCCAGGTGGACCCTCTGTTCTTTGAGGAACTGCAGAGCCTTGTCCACATTCTCCAAACAGTGGATACGCATTCGACCCTTAGTGGGTTTCGGCTGAAGACAGAAATGAGAAAGAGTGTCGGAGAGATAATGCAAAGAGTATAAAAAGGAGAGAAAAGCCCCAAAAATGTAAGGTTCTTACCAGTCGTTCGCCGGACAGCACCTCCAGCAGTTTGATGAGCATGCGTCCATCCCGCAGGTCCAGGTAGAGGTCAGAGATGCGACAGCCGACCCGTGACAGGATTGAGTTGACCCACTTAGTGAAGGTCTTCTTCTGCACCGCCTCACGCTCATCTGATGGGAGCACAAAGTTAAGAAAGAACATGAGAAACCGTCTACAGAACAGCAGCACTGCAGCTGATGGGGATTAACCGTCCTGCTCAAGGGCACTTAAGATAGTTGGAGTTTGAGGAAATCTTACCACTTGAATTAATCCTTACTGCAGAGCTGAGCTGCCTGGACATTCCCAGTTATCAATAGCAGCGAGTGAGCTCAGTCTGCAGCAAACATGCACTCAGAAATGATTCTTTGGCTCCATTAATTTAATCCGAATAACAGTATTTCTACCTTCACATCAGCTCTGCCTCCAGGAAATATGATTTCCATAACCGTGACCAATGAGGCAATGGGCACAAACACGTACACAGCCCCCCACCCTCCTACATAGGACACTGATATGAAAAAGTGCAGAATGTCACTTGAAAACAACGTACAGACTCACAAAATATCCCTTTTATTCATCACATGACAGAGAAGTGTGTGGTGGTGTATGTATCTAGACCTCGCCCTCTGCCTGTAGTTTCTTGTTATTTGGCTGTGGTCTGGACCTTACTGGGCATCAACCTTTGGACAGAGTGTGTGTGGCCTTCAGCCAGTAACAGCGTGCAGGGTGTGAGGTCAAGACTCTGTAAAAACACAGCGACCAGGTTACATCGCGGCCTCCATCGCCCTCCTCTGCTCCGGCTCTGTGTGTCGTGGATGCATAAAGGGCTGCAGGTCTGTTTGACCGAGGGTGGGGCTGAGCTACACCCTCACACACACACACACACACACACACACACACACACACACACACACACACACACACACACACACACACACAAAAAATTGTACTTCTATCCTTGTGAGGACTCTCACTGACATAATGCATTTTCTAGTCCCTAACCCGAGATCTTATTCTAGCCTAACTCTCAAAATCAAGTCGTACAGGTCCAGTGTGCAGGATTTCGTGGGCTCTGTTGACAGAAATGCAATGTAATACTAATAGCTACATTTCCATTAGTGTATAATCACCTGAAAATACAAATTTTGGTGTTTTCGCTGCCTTAAATGAGCACTTTATATGTACAGAAGGAGCTCCTGTCCAAAGCTTACACACTGAAACAACAGCACAATATACAACATTTAAACCCCGAAAACGAACTGTGTTCCTGAGCCCATGTATTAATCTCCTTCATCCAATCATGTGTTCACAAAGAGGTGAACCTCGCTCCATCCTCGCTTGTGAACGACTGAGCCTTTCCAGGATACCCCTTTCATACCCAATCATGATCCTCCAAACAGGTGTTTTTGGAGCATTCCACATCTTTCCCAGTCTTTAGTTGCTCCTGTTCAACTTGATTGAAGCATATTGTTGCATCAGATTCACAATAAGCAAATACTTACAAAAATCAATGAAGCTGATGAAGCCAAACATTAAATATAATGTCTTTGTACTGTTTTTAATGGAGTGTATGTGGGAAAGGATTAGCAAATTATCACATTCTTTAATTTGTGTTGTACACAGAATCCCTACTTATTTGGAATCAGGGTTGAGTTATTCTGCTGTGCTGATTTACTTGAAATGTTACTGTAACCTCAGTATGGTGTGTGGGCGTAATATGAAGAAAAAAAAAGAAGTCTCTGATTGGGTTTGGTTGGCAATATTAAAAAAATGTGATGAGGACAGTTTTCACTGAGCTCTGTGAGCGTCCAAGAAATGTTAACAGTCACTTCAGACAGAGACTCTTCAATAACGCAGCCATGTCCATAACTAAAACTTCAATTAGTCTTTAATTAAATGGGCAGATTTTGTCACAGCGCTGCCCTACTCTGTGACACTTTAGCACTGCGGTGTCAAATAGGGATTCGTTAAAATGAGGCCACTTTAAAAGATCTGGACCAGTCACATTACCCCCGCTGAATATTTGTACAGTCTTTTATTGGAAGTATCATCTAGTTAAAATGCTGCTGAAGAGGAGTCACCTCTGGTCAAGCCAGCTTTGGCTATTAAACCACCAACAAATTTGATGCACACCATCAGAAAAGGACACTCAGAAAGGAAAAGCTTCACTTGAACCATCTGTCTCCTCATCCTCCTTGCAGAGTAGAAAGGGAAGCGATGCTGCATAATAGCATCGCATGCATAACGTGTAAACACAAACAAGCTCTCCGCATAGTGAAGCATAGGTGCGCAGTGTTTATGCTGAAGTTCCTCGACTGCAATTGCGCATGAAAACTCAGGAATGACAGAGCTGAAAAGAGAGCGAGCACCAGACCTGGAGAGGTTTTTGGGAGGATGAGCGCTGCCCACATGGTGGCTTGCCGGGCTCACGCTTTAAAATCGCATCTCAGCGCACGGCAGATGTGCCTCCTACTCAGCAGCGAAAATAACACCAGTTGTGATGGGACCATATGTCAGCATGACCCTGTGTTCTCCACTCTGTTTATTTTGTCTGTGGACACACTTCATGGGAATGGGAACAGGAGAGGTGTGAGTGGGTGTGTGTGTGGGGTTGGCTTATAAAAATGCATCATATCTACCTGCATGATAAACTTCCTGTTATAAGCACAGAATAGAGAGCAGAGTAAGAATTGTGACGGGTACTGAGCAGGACTGTTTACAGTAAAATCAACCTGCTAGCCCGGTTTCTAGATTATCTGAACCAAACTTTTAGCATTTCTTTACTGCAGTTTCTTGTCCCTGTTCGGCCTCTATGTGCACTAATAACGACATCTGCAATAAGCTAACAACAGCCCAGTCGATGCGTTGATCTACCTCCAGAAAAAAGGTGCAGAGAAAACATACATCCAAAGCAAAGCGTTCACTAAGAGACTGCAGCTCTCATGCACACATGATCACTTAAAATGTTTCTGTAAGGTTTCGCTCCAACATATCAAGCATAGACTTTGGATTTATAATGATTGATTAGCCAATGTGCTTACTTTACCAATGCTTAAAGGGCTTGGCAGCATCCTTAAAATCAATGTCACAATATTAACACACATAGTAACTGATGTCCAGTGCAATGAACTCTGTTTCACTTTCATGTATTAGATAATTGAAGAAAACAGTTCATGGGTTAAATGAAAATTGATGAATTAGAGGCTAATCTTGTTAGTTTAATTACTTGATTTAATTATTTATTTATCAATTGGTTTATGTAACAGGGTCAATATGGATAAAAACAAAATGTTGTGACAGATGTGCTTTATACAAGCCATCTGGCTGAAAACTGTCTCACACATCCCATAAATTTACTGGCAACTAATAATAATTGAGTATATGTCCGAAAGGATGAGCAAGTCATCACATTCTGTTTTATTTGTTTTACACAGTGTCCTACTTTTTGGGTTAAAGTAATTTTAAGTAATTAATAGTAGTAGTTGTCAGTATTGCACCCACAACTCCCAGCAGATATACACACATGGACTGCATACATACACAAATACACACACAAAGGTCCTTAAAGTTTATCAGGTCAACCGCTGGTAATGAGACATTTTCCCCTCCGTCGTCCCATCTTGCAACACGTGACTTCCCCTTCGTCTGCCTGCCATGGTTTGCCCTGTTTATTCCTGAACCCAAATATGACGGCAAACTACAGAGTGCAAAGGACTGCATCCTTAATGACTCCAGTAATAAATGATTCAGACCCCAAGGCTGTGGAGAACAAGCCAGGAGCAGCTAAAGAGCAGGAACAGAAGAAGAAGAAGAGGGAGGAAACGAAAGGAAAGGAAAGGATAAGTTGAAGATATCAGATGAAAGGTTAAGAAAGATTGTGAGACACAGGAGGAGACACCGACTGAAGCAAAGCTAAACTCAGGGGAGAGAAAAAGAGGGCAAGAAGAAAGTAATGGAAAGGGTGACAGAGATGCAGGTTTAATCTACAGAGACCCAAACAGGAAAATAGAGCAAGACACACCACAGTATCTCCCATACTGCTGAAAATGACCCTAAAACGCTCCAGCTCCATTCCAGCACCATCAAAGAGAAGAAACCCGGGGTTATTGTATGTAAAACACACAGTGCAGCAGAGTACAGTAAATAAATCATGCTTCATTCTGCTCCCCTCAGCAGAACAACAGCACGCACTGCTCGGCTGCATCCACACGGGTTACCATGCAATGAAAAAGTAAAGCCAGTTAAAGACATGCTAATAACTCATAGCTGCTGTCGAGGTGTCGGCGTGGATTTAGCACAAACTGCCACATCATTATCTGTCAGACGAAAACAAAGACAATGAGCAATAAAGCCTGTGACAAATGCTTTCTGCACTGCTCTCACAGTGGAGGACAATGGAAGCACGTCCCCGAACACGGTCCCCCGCATCACGAGACCTTGAGAGGAGACGGAGAGCACGCCGATGCTCCTGGCCATTTAGAAAGCATGGGGAGGGGTAGGAGGAGCGGGAGGAGGAGGGAGGGTTGTTGCTCGCGTGCGTCCCGCTGAGCCGTCTCCAGATGAGTAGTTCAACAAGCTCGATATGACAACAGGCCTCCGTTCGCTCGCTGCTCAACACAGCCCTCAGCTACGAAAACGAACTTCTGCTAAAGCACAAAATTTCAGGGGAGGTTCTGCAGAGCTGCAGGAAATCAATATGAGTTTTAAATGATTACGGACGGAAGATGCAGTATCATCGGCTGTGGGTTTGATGTTGTCTTTTCTAGGTCTTTAAGGCAGTGATAAAATGCCAGAGCTTATTTAAAAATGAATTATTTTACTTGTTTTGTCATCACAGTCAAATCCCCAGATTATATCCTCATTTAGGGATATTGGGGTATTTTTTTTACAAGTATCAGTATTTTGGTTTGCTGCCCAGTTTCCAGCTACTTATTTTGTCTCTGCTGCTTACATTCACCAAAATATATTATCCACTCTGAAAGCATGACTGTGTAACTTGTGCTGAGCAGTGGCCACCAGCAGCAAATACAGAACAAAGACACACTGAATTTCATTTCATTTACAAAGATTTTCTTCAGTTCATTTCATTTAAGATTTCAAAATAAAGCTGAATGGGACCACAGGCAGGAAGCTATTCAATTTATTTATATATATTATAATTATATATCATTTATTTAAAGCAAGTTATTTAGCTCTAGCATGTTGACTGCATCGTGACTCAGTAATGTCAGTAACACAGAAATATCTCTCTGTGTGATAACTTTAGCTAACGTTAGCCACCATAAGCTAGCCTGCTGTCATAACATAAGCCTCCTATTTCTGACAAATTAAACTTTCCATTCACTTGTTTCAAAAGTTACCTAAAGCTTTTATACCAAAGTTTGTGTACAAGTTGGATTTTTCTACCAGTGCATTCTTTAATTGAGCAGAAAGTCAGGTTTAGCTTTCTGAAAACACAAATGAGACATTTAGGTACAGTTCATAAATAGGAAAGCAGTCCGTCCGATGGGATGAACTCAGCTTCGCTGTACGTTTAATGTCTGGTTGTGCTCCTACAGGAGCTGCCATTGTCATACTGTCTTTTGACATGAATTAAATATTGTTGAGCAAGTGCAGCATTCATATACAGTATCCAACTTTTTTCACTTCCTGACACACTTCTTCCACACTGACCGGACTGCAGCAGCAGCTTGTCACTGCTGTGCTCGTCCAGCTTCCCGGTTTATTTCCTCCTGCATACAGTATCAGTACAAGCCTTACTAAACATTCCTCTGTTTCACATGCTTTTACTCTGTAATCTCTCATCCAGCCTTTGAAAGCCACATGACTTATTCATGCTGATGGATTTTCCCTGTATACAGCCTGATCTGTCTTTTCCCACAGTCAGCCTTTACTGGATATGACTGGTGGTCCTACGACATGCCTGAGTCATGGCACTGCCACTGCTACCTGTCCAGCAGCCATGATATCATGTCTCTATATCACCGCCGCTGTTGGCTTTCCTCCATGTCTTCAGTCTGAGATGAATTATCTGAGCTTCCCCTAAATGCATTCACATTTAGCAACTACTAAACCTCAGATTAGTGCACATTAGAGGCTGTCAAACCAAACAGCACGTGGACACATAAAGATTAAAGGGGAACTCCATGAAAGTCTGCTTACAGGTGTTGGAGAAAACTACTGCAAATGTGGAAAAAATACAAAAAAAAAAAGTTCTTTGTGGCTCGAAATGCGATGAACTGCCTTAAGTGACATCACTTCAGTCAGTTGGGGCTAAAGACTACAAGTGTGAAAATGTCAAAAATCTGGGAGTGTGGACATGGAAAGAAGTGAGACCTCTCCAGCTGCCTACGTTAGCCACTGCTAGCACACAGCAACACACCTGAACACACCTCCAGCCAAACTGTTGGCAGTTGAGTTGAATTATGGGTAATGTAGGCTTCTTTTGACAAGAAAGAACAATGAGAGGAATAAAGACGATGTCTCAAAAGAAAAAAAAAGTGCAATGCAAAATCAGCTTAGTGCTCTTTTTTAAGATGCACATGACCTGCAAAAGGCTTACAGAGCATATTTACACAATAATGTCAGGGTCAAACTCATGCATTTTTAAAGTGTAAACAGGTCCCAAAGAAGGGCCCAGAGGTCTGAAGGGGAAGGTGTGCATGTTAAAGGTAAACATATCAGAAAAAGAAAGAAAACTAGATGGAACAGCAGCGGAAACACTCATCAGCAATGAGTTTGTCAATTTCCAAGAAAGACGTAAGAGAACGGGCGAACGGTTGAAATCAATGCATGCAAATCAGCCTGTTTTTCTGTTATTGTTGTTCTGTCCAACTTGATTCTCCTGCAGGCTCCACCAGATCTCCCTGATAAACGGTAAATAAAAAGTTAATAAAATGTCATGAAATGCAACTGGCGGATCGATACGCTTGGCTCCGAACAACCTCTCCTCAAAAGTTTGCCGCTTCACGTATCAGTTGCCCCTGCAGTCTTCAGACTCCATCGATACTTGAAATCTAGCAGAGGCAGAAAAAAGCATGTTTCCCCTCTCTGCTCCTGCATCGTCTCCTCCATTTTCTTCCTCTCACTAATGCACTCCTGTCATCGGGGAGTTGGATAGCATGGTGCAAGCTAACAAAAATCCACAGTGACGGCAAACCTCTCTTAAAACCTTAATAACACAGGCAGGGGAAAGTTAAACCGCCAGAGAAAATGATTATTTTTTAACACCGCAGATGCAGTCGTTCAGGAAAAAAAAGGTTAGGATCAAAACACAGGAATACTTTGTTCTTATGAACAGTTTTGTGAAGGGTAAGGGTAATAGAGAAATGGAAAAATTAGGTTATTTTAAAGAAAATTGAGCATGTAAGAGCGCAGAACACTAGCCAGCAATGAACGGCGTTAGAGGGAAAAACATCACAACCTTTTTAGGAGTTTCCCAATGAATTATTCAAAGCCAAGTCAGTGAACAATTGGGGCAGAGCCACAGCTTCCTGAAAATAAATAAATTACTACCATATACATTTAATAAAAGGGCAACGGCTATGAAAGCTCAGACTTTTTGCTGCTGCCACCTTCCTCCACTTCTCAGATCAGGACGACAAACTAAGCTCACACTCCCATCACAGCCCAGCCTCCCTGCGATCCATCCTGGCCTGAACACAAACACAAGTTGGGGAAGGGAGGGGCGTGATTGGAAAAGTGTTACCTCTCTGGTGTGTGAGGCGGGAGAGGACGGACCTCTCAAACACACACACAGGTGCACAAACACACACAGCTCTTCCGTCGGGACCCTGTACCTTGCAGCTGCCTGAAGCGTCCGTCCAGGATGGAGTTGAAGCAGATGTTGGAGGTGCTGTAACTCAGCCAGCGCGCCCGCTTCATACTTTTAGCAGAGGAGGAAGAGGAGGAGGAGAGGAGGGCGGGGGGAGGGTGAGGGTGAGAGGCCCGCTGACGTCTGGGGGTGCAGGAGGAGGACGAGGAGGAGGACGAAGAGAAGGGGGAGAGTCCCGCCGGCGCCACGGTGAGCGGGATGTGCAGGAGGGTGCCGTTCTTCTCCGGGTGGTGTTCGGGCTCCTGCTGCTTCCCGCCGCTGCTCCCCCTCGCCCCCTTCCTGCTCTCGGGTCTCTGGGCCCGGTGGACCGCCGGGGTGCTCCTGCTCCGGCTGCTGCTCATGCTGACCCGGGCAGGGGCCTCCTTCTCCGCCGGGGCATAGGTGCGGCTGGCGGCCTCCTTGGTCCCCCCGCTGCTGCTCCGGATGGTTGTGGTCTCCCTGCTGCCGGCCTTCAGGCTGATCTTGACCTCTCGGAGCCGGGGCTGGCCTATAGGGCCAGCGCGCAGCAGGCAGGGGCTGCTCATCTTGACCCCCCAAAGGACAACAACAACACACAGCCTGGAGCCGGCAGAGGAGCTTGGCACTCCACGTCTCTCCTCTTCTCTGTCTCTTGGCTCTCTGTCCTCCTTTCCAGATCCCTCTTGTGCTCACTCCTGCTCCCTCCCTCCCTCCCTCCCTCCTTCTTTCTTCCTCACTCTCTTCTCGCCGCTGCCGTGACGATGCTATGCCTCCGCTCTCAGGCAGCGCAAGAGCTCAGGCAGCCTTCAGAGTGAATTCTCCAGCCTCATCCATGCATACAATATGTTTCAATACATCCACATGCTCACACGACTCCCTCCCTCCACCCAGCTACTCCCACACGGTCGTGTCATCACTGAATGTGGAGTGCATGGATGGCACAGTTGTGGTTTCCAGTGCCAATAATCCAACATGGACCCGTCCATCTCAGAGGAATGTGTCTTTTTTTAGGTTTATGTTAGGAGCCTGGATATCCAGTACGTTCTGTGTGTGCATTGAAGGCATGCCGGAGAGTTCACGAGCTGTAAATCAGCAGTGGGTGTCATTCAGAGCCTCTCTCCTCACTTTCCTCCCTCTTTGTACCACTCTCTCTCTCTCTGACAGGAAACACTGATTGCATTACAGAAACATCAGTGCAGCAGCACTCTAACACAATATCACCAACACCCACACCGAAGCCTTGATCACTTAAAGAGACAGGAAGGAAAGCGGTGAGAGCACAGCCCGATAAACATTTTGGCCACCCAGATGTGCTGTAGGCCTGGATATCAATATCAGTCCAGACCAAAATATGTGCTTAGCATCGACTACTGAAAGCGAGCATCCACAACCAAATCTTGGTTCTAACTTAGACTTAATTCATTCTTTCATCCATTTTCTATACTAAGCAAGTCAAATTTGTTCATGAAGCATGTTTGAACCCGTGTTGACCAAAGTGCTGCACAGACCAGAGCAGGTAAAGACACAAGAAACGCAGTCAATGCACAGAGCTCAACGGTACATATAAACAAAACACAAGTCAAAAATCTGCCATGCCAGGAGGATTCAGACGGAAGTGAGTAAACAGCTTCGAGCCTGAGCTTAAAAGGGTCAAGTGAACAGGGTGGATCTGATCAGGAGGCAGGTGCTGTAGTACAGTGTAGGGGCTGCGGTCACCCCTGTAGCCAGAAGCCTAACATCAGCTGACCTGAGGGACCTGGAGGTAGACTAAGGGGTTAGGAGGTCTATAGGACGGCCCAGCCCATTTAAGAACCTTAAAATCAATTCTTAAAACACTAGATCTCAGTAAAGTCAACAACTGGGATGGTGGAGTGAGCTGTAGCAGCTATAAAAGCTGCCATGATTTGACGGTACGAGTCAACTGGTAGCAACTGATGAATGAGCCAATGACTGTGAAGCACAGCTGATGCCAATCAGCTGATGAAAGCGACACCGGTGCTCTGTGAGACATTCATGCAGTTACCACCAATGACCGGAGGAAAGACCAAATAAACCAGGACTGAAATCTTGGAAAATGCAGCCGGAGAAATTCTACATTTTTGTTATTGTCAACTAATAGTTGGAAATTACCGAAATGACCAATATGTCCGTCGCTGAGCCTGTCCATGACTCTCAGTCGTCCAAACGGTCCCGACTAAAGAAGCTAAAGGCCACATAAATACAATTATTTTTTGAAAACAGACTCAGTGATGACCAAAAACAGTTCAGTATTTAGCAGAAGTTCCTAAAACAGGAGTAAATCGTGTTTTTGTGGGGACTATTTTCAGCTGCGGATGAATCCACAGTTGCTGCTCCGGTGAGTATTTTCAGCAGCAGAAAGGTGAATCAGGGGTCAAATCAAGGTCAGCCACGGCGTCCAGATTCAATGTAAAGAAGAAACATGTCACCCAGTGCAACTTTGGAGCTCACTGATGTGTTTTTAGGACGGCGATGGAGCCACAGAGGGAAAAGATGCATCAGGTTTTGGCTACACAAGCAACACTCGATGTGAGATCAGTTAATTGTTGGTTTTGGTGTTTTCATGGTTTGTAACCAACAGGAAAAATATATCACCACCTACTTATTTATAGGCAACGTTCTTGTATTGCTGCTTGTGTTTAAGTGTAAACTGTTGCTTCTTTTGCTAAATTCGGACCTGTGGAAAAACGTGTTTATATTTAACACTGTTAGGACAAAAAGGTTTCGATGTCCACAATAGCATCAGGAGCTTGTGAACGATCCCGGCGCTCAGCAGAAGTTCCATCTCCACAGAGCTGAATTCATGTTTTACCACCTTGCGGCTGACCTCTCTTGTGTCTCCGGCTTTACAGATATGAGCATGGTGTGACCCTGAACTCCCCTTTTGTGTTCCGCTTCCTTCCACCACAGAAACTCCGCTATTTTAAAACCCCTAGCAGCCGCCCCACAGGTGGGTCACAGCTCACCAGCTTAGCCAGAAATGCCAGAGATGTGTGCTGTGGGAGGCAGACGGGCAGGGCAGCTGTCCAGATCGGTCAGACGGCGGACATTCTGGGAATGTGCAAGCTATCCCGGTTGCTCGCAGAGGGTGTGGAGCGGTGTCAGGGCTCAGCTGCCGGGGGTGTGTGACGCCACGAGAAACACGCACACACAAACACAGGCACGGCAGCACCTGCGGAGCTCGAGCTCAGAAGTTTGGGGTAAAATAATGAATCACCTGGAGGGTGATTTGTTTTGAAGGTCAGTGACACATTCAGGCTCATTCAAACCTGCCAAAGTTAAACAGACCCCCATTATAGCTCATCCTCTCTGCCCTTCCCACGCTCTTAAAGAGACACTGTCATCTCAAAAATCTGTAACATGAGAGCCTCAGAGAGGACGCAGCCTGTTTACTATGCATGCGCTCACCTGCGAGGGCCTTGATGCGCGAGCGCTCAAACAGCCTGGCGGAGCTGTTGTCATTGTCGAGCTCCTCCTCAGAGAGGTCGAAGCGGGTGTTGATGTGGCTGTACTGCTGCGTGATCTCAGCGTTGTCAAAGTCCGTGGTGGAAGTCATGGCGGCAGCCAGCGTGGCAGGCGGGTGAGGGGACGGCAGCCGGCGTCCTCAGGTGGTCCGGGTGTGTCAGGAGACGAGTGACGGGGAGGGAACGGCGGGATGGACCTCGAATTGTGGAGGTGGTCTGAAACAGGGCGAAGGCAGGCAGCAGAGGTGTTAATTTGATTGAGAGGATTAACTGGGGTTCAACACAGACTACACTGAAATATGAGACCACTTTAATAAGAACAATAAAATATCAGACAAGTACATAACAGAAGATAATAAGGTGAACATTTGTCCGGCTTGTTCTGAAGTTACTCGGATGTTTGAGCATCATTGTGCAGAATGATGTTTGACACGATAACCCTGATAATCTGCTCATCCTTTTTGACATTTACTCAATGGAAAACAGCACAAAGACAAAACATTTAGTGTCTGACCTCATCAGCTTCATCTGCTTATTCTGAATATGCGACACGTTTCAAACAAGTTGGGACAGGAGAAACAAAATACTGGGAAAGATGTGGAACGCTCCAAAAACACCTGTTTGGAACATCCCACAGGTAAACAGGTTCATTGGTAACAGCTGATAGTGTCATGATTGGGTATGAAAGAGGCAACATTTGCATATTCACAGATTGTGGATTCATAGATTATAAGTATACAGATGTGATACAATGACCAGATGTGGAAATACTAAGATAAAGTGCTGTGTAATACTGCTCAGTAATGATCTATTCCCCAGGAAACTGCAGCAATAAGTCGATTAATCAATTAGTCTATAGACATAAAGCAAATATGCCTGAAATCTGATGCTTCCAGCTGAGCAATTTACTACTATTTATTGGTTGGAAAAAACAAAACATCTGATGACAGTAAGTTGGCCTCAAGCACAAGTTTGACTGTTTTCAGATGTTTTCTAGGCCAAACAATCAGTTACTCAAGAAAAAAAGTCGGATTAATCAACAATAAAAGCACTGTGTAGCTGCAGTTTAGTTTGTATTTTGGTGCTAAGTTTCAATTCATCCGTCCCATTGGGGAGGAGCTGTATCTATGCCTGCCCTGAGTGTAATTTTGGCCATTTGAAGCCGTCTATGTGATCTCTGACAGGTCGACTTTGGGACAGAAATCTCACCTGTCATAGCTTCCACTCTGGCCCCACAAGCTCTGGTGCCTGTCATAATCTCCATTTTGTGCATGTCACTGTGCTCAACTGCCTGCAGTGTGTCTGTGTATTCTTTGTGTGGAATGGCGGGTTGAAGGGTAACCGCTCAGATAGCTGTATCTGGGTAAAGCATAGCTCTCTTATCATGCTTCACAGGGGGAGGGCAACCCCTCCGAAATGCACAACATGACGAAGACGCCTCCTTTTGAATGATGCCGCTCACGTAGTTTGAACTGTTTCCGTTGGCGGGTATTTGTGAGAACAAGCGTGAAGTGAAGCGAGGAGGGGAACCCAGCTGGTGTTGATGCTGTAGTGCACAAAGAATAGAGATGTGTCCTCGTGTGGTACTGACTCACAATGCATACACGTACTTTTGGAATATTTCAGAGACTGAAGTGACGACATTAATACTAAATTTGGAGACAAACAGTGCTGTTTAATTCCACTTTGTGTTTTAAATACATTTACTCAATTACTGTACTTACTCTAAGTGCAATCCTGCAGTGTTTGTGCATTGAGTACTTTTAATTTTACACTGTTAATATAATGTCATGGGCTTGAGTTAGAAGTGCAGAAACCTAAAAACTGCACTTAAGTACAGTACTTGAGTAAAATCTAATTATTTCTTTTGCATCACTGCTGACATGAATTCACAATGCGACCACAGAGGATGTTTCTGTGGTGTGTCCAGAGAAGAGGCCCTCAGTGACGCACAATGATGGCATCCTGCAGGTCTCCAGTATCAGTGCTCTGCAGGCGGCCGTTATCAGCCCGGGGACGCTCCACCCACCACCGGGGATCCCCTTATCACCTCACACACAACCTGGACGGGGCTACGGCACAACACACTCCTGCCGCACAAACCCTCCTTACAGACGCCGTATCCACAAACTGTCAGCTGTGCACAAAACCTGTAAGACTCTAATCGCGTCGAAGGGCCGACTGTTAGCTGGCAAACACAAATTAAGTGTGTGAGCTGGGACTCACTCTCGGCGATGCTGCGCTAGGCTCGGTTTAGAGCTGTTTAATGGCAAGCTGGCCTTATAGACAGTCCTGACGGAGAGTTCACTGCCTGCCACAGCGAGTCAGCGTGTGTCAATAGTGAGCTGTCCTTGAGTGTCACAGTAGGTCACTCTGACCGCTATAAGTTCCTGCAATGCAGACAAAAGTCTAAAAACCTCCAATAAGATGCAGTCACTGGGTAACAGTGTGAGGGGTTTCTTGCTAATCCATGATATTGGAGTTTTGGCTGAAAAGTGACTCATTACACTGTAACTGAATGCTCTAAAAGAGGACTGTCCACAGTCATTACTGAAAACTACTGTTTCCATTACAGCTGCAACCAACATCTGTTTTCATTATCCACCAATGTTCCGATTATTTTCACGATTACTCTTCTCATCAGTTAAATGACAGAAAACAAGAGTACAGCCATGCTAGCAGCTCTGAGAGGCTGCGCAGAATGGCTAACATACACCAGTTTTGCATGTTAAGATTCGCTAATTAGCACTTAACACAAATTACTGCTGAGACTGACGGGAATGTAAACATGTGATCGTAAAGTATTGGACAAAGTGAAATTGAGCCATGAATGTCTGTACCAAATTTGGTGCCAGTCGGAGCAGAAGATGTTTCACAAGATGAGTCAAAACATTTAAGCCGATGCCGCAAAAATTGGGGGGATTCATCCTCTGGGGACCATGACTTTCAGGACAAGTGAATAGCTGTTGAGATATTTCAGCTGGAGCAACGCCGCCATACCCGGAGCCGCTAGCATGGCTAAGAGGGGAAAGGAAAAAAGCTAATTGCGAAGTTCCTTCAGTCCAAGTTCTTAACATTTACAACGATATGAAACAGAGAAAAGCAGCAAATATTCTGCATTTTTCCTTCATACATGACAATTTATCAGTAAACCAGAATTGTTGATAAGTAATTTTCCACCAACAACTATTCTATTTATCAATAAAATAAGTGTTTTGGCTTTAGTTTCGATGTGTTTGACTTCGGCAAAGTTAACATCACTGACACACGAGTGATGTGAGGCAGGTGAGGTATTTGGCATGAATTTGATAGAAGCTGATATTTCACTATCATCAGCCTCTACTGATTAGACAAATGATATAATCCTCTGGCACCCTCCGTATCCCTACGCAGTCCTGAGCACATGGTCGAGTAAAAATAAGATTTTTATAGCTGCACATTGTGAACGAGTGCTGGATAATTTCTCAAAAGTCATATAAATGTCGAGAGGGATGATTGAAATGTCGGCTGGAATTTCTCCAGATATTCAAGTGCAGCTTGACCTCAGAAAAAAAGGATTTAAAAAAACCCCTCATGTTGCATTACTGTAATGAAACCTGTGTTTTGATATCTGCTCATTAAGTTTTGGAAAAGGCGTGAATGAGATTTTCACTTTAGATTTGCTGAGTAAAAACAAAACAACTGCTTGTTTCTGAGGTGTGACACGACTTCTCCTTCCGCTGCTTGTGACTTTTTAATCGACTGCGCTCATTTCCCCTCCGTCGCTGTTCCTGCAAAACGACATCGTAAACAGATCTGCACAATGTACACATCAAACCAGCACCTGAGATGAATAACAACTCTGGCAACCACGCTGCCAGCTGTAAGTAAACTCCGTGCTGATGCACTCTGAGCAGCAGCAGCAGCAGCGGCACATTAGCTGGCAGGGAGTGAGGACATTATTCTGAGCTGTCAGATGGAGAGGATGAAATAAGAGACGGGTGTGGTCGAGATGTGCGACCTGCAGTGTGTGTGGAGCTGGAGCAGCAGCTGGACTGAGGAGAGGGACGCCTGTGGTCCAGCAGAGAGTAAATCTGAGACGTCAACACAAGGTGGACGGAGGGAGGCTGGTTATTGGACTGAGCGACCACCAAAGTCTGCATCTTCCTCCTCAAACTGCCAACATCGACATCCAACTAACTACTACTGTAACACAGAGGGGAAAGATGGCGGCATTCTGCTTAGCATAATCCATACTGTATATTGATTATGTACACATGAAGTGAGAAAGGCTCCTTTGTTGTGGTCAGTATTGTTTTGACTGCACCAACCCTGAGGCTGATCTTGTGAGAGGTTATAAGGAATCGATAGTAAACTATTCGTGGAGTGAGTTTACACAAAAGAGGCCGCTCGTCCAGACCAGGGGACACGCTCACACTTGTCCTTTTAAGGGGAATGAGGAGGGACGTCCTTCCTGCTCAGGGAGCATTATCTAAGGAGCCACCGTGCTGTTCTGGATCATGCATGGAAAAACATTGTTAGGCACTTCAGAGAGAGAACTTGTGATTGTGGAGAGCACTTTGGTTTAGTTAAACACTGTTTTACACAGTTTAACTGAGTACATTTACTCAACTACTGCAGCACATTTGAGGAACCCTAACTTGATCGTGTCCATTCTCTGCTACTTTATACATCTACTCCACTACATTTGATCAATAAATATTGTATTTTTTACTTTAGTTTACAGCTACTTTACACATTAACATTTGAAATACAAAACATGATAAAACATGAAGCACTGCTACAAAGTACTCCGAAAGAATATAAAAATACTTAAATAAGCTCCACTTTGAGCAGCTTCAACAGTAAAATGCTGCTTACATATCAATGCAATTCAAAACAATCCAATAACATAATATTTAATAGTATATTAACACTCGTTTTAAGTACTTTTACTGCATCTTATCAAACCGTGCACTTTGATTTAAGTGACGTTTTCTAAACAGGACATTTACATGTAATTTTTATATTAAAATATTTCTACTTTTACTAAAGTACTCATGTTTTTCTACTTTCTCTCTGTAGTTGAAAACTTTCTGAACGCGCAAACATGCGCCGTGACGTCACTTTGCGCACTTTCAACGACTCCGTGCGGCCTGCGCACAGTCAAAGATAACAAACAAACAAACAAACAAACTGATAACTCAGGAATTTACCAAGAAATACAGCAAACAAGTGAGTGATTCTGACACTGTACGTTTGAATTAATGCGTGGTAAAGCTTTTGATGAACGACGCCATTATTTGAAACGGCTGCCTGGTCCAACAGGTGGTTTGGAGGAAACTTTTAACTCCCTCCAAACTGCGGCCAACAACTGTGCTCTAAATGGAATGATACCATTCAGTGATCGATGACAGACGCTGTTTGGCCGCAGATCAATAACTTCATTTAACGGTGGCGCACCAGGCTCTGCCTTCAATCAACACTTACTTGCTTCTGGATGTCGTCCTGTCCGAAAGTGTTTATCTTGAGCCTTCTCCCTGCCAATAAACCAATTATATTCCCATTGAAGCAGCGAGGTCCTGGTCTGAGCGGACGGGGGTCTCCACGGCGCGAGGAGGGCACGGGGGACGAGGGAAAGGGGCTGTAGGCGCCGCGCGCTCCACGGTCATTCCCGAAAGCCAGCGACTGACCCACCCTGCCGGGTTAAAAATAAAGTGGGCGCATCCAGTACATGATCTGTGCGCGCAGGGGACGAACATTCCTGACAAGAGCTGGTGACTCTAAATGGCAGAGACGCTTCTGAGCTCCCGTGCGCCCCCCTCACTCCCCTCCGCTCCACCCCGCCCCGGCCGGGCTCTAATCGCGCACACAGCCTCCACCCGCCCGCCCGCAGAGACCCTCTCAGAAATGTCACCTCTGCGTGCCACTCAACATGCGGCGCGCAGGACAGGGTCCGCACATGGAAACTGGTGCTGGAGAGCCTCACATTACAAAGGAAGTCTGTGAATTAGAGAGAAAACACCTGTCAGATATGCACGAGTGCAAAGGAACGAAGTACATGTACTTCAATATTTCCATTTTATACCACTTTAAACTTCAACTTTTCGGGCGGAAATGTTGGAGTCTTTACTCCACTTATTTATGATTTCAGTTTAAGATTTTATATTAAAATATAGACATGATAAAAAAAAAGAAATAATGATTTTATTTATGTAACTGTTTAAGGCCCTGAGAGGTAATACATATATTTTAAAGAGGCACACTGTTTAAACTAAATTTAATAATATTGCTGATACAACATCTGATTTTAAATACCAAAAATGGGAGAGAAACTTTTTCCATAACGTATTTTGAGGAAAATTAACATGTTTTTTTTCCCCCCTCACAACAGCTTTTTCTCCTCAATTTAATGTAAAGACTAAAAATCTGAGCAAGCTTTGAATTTGTCTGTTAAAGATCCAGAGGTTCAACATCCAGACCTGCTTCGATTCATCACTGCTGATATTAAATGACAGAATTTAAGATTCTGATATACTGCTGACAATTCAGGATACTTCAAGAGTTCTTCACATAAATGATGAAAAAAAACACCAGAAAAACAACATTTCACTTGAAATTCGTATATTTATAAAATAAAAAAAGGCCAATCACGCAGGCCAGATGACATCTTATTAGCAACAGGAAGCAGGGTGTTTATAATAAAATACATAGTCAAAACATAAATAACAAAGCTTTTTACACAATGAAACAAGCACTTAAAATATATATAGACAACAAGAAACCAGTACAAAAAGCTGTCACTATGTTCCTTCACTCTGTCTTCAGTACTGTTGTCTCTTCTCTTTGGTTCCCCCGGGAACATCGTTAGAACAGTCCTGAACCTCAGCTACTGGAAATAATATGGCTTCATATCCGGATACGGCCGACCGAGCTTTGACTGAGAACAGTCCCGCTTTTGATCAGCTTCTGCATAGTCTCAACACTGTACAAACAAACAATAAAGTCATTTTTTTTTACTGCGTAACATTAATGAATGCATCAACAGTTTTGTGCAAGAGGCCGTAAAACAGCCCCGTGCTTCGCCCGTAAAAAAAAAAAAAACAGCTATAAAACACATTCAACAGCATTTCAAACACAAGGCACAAAATAAATAGGACACACTTCAGAAACAGGTGAGAACAAAAGGCCTTAAAACTGAGCTTATGCAGATTTGGGGTACCATACCGTGTCAATATCTTACCGCTGCTTTAATGATGAACTAAAGGGAGGTCAGAGGTCAGAGGTCAGAGGTCAGGGTCAGCTGCAGAGACTCGTCCCTGCAGCTGCTGGGAGCTTCAGCTTCTCGCTCAAGGACACTTGACTACTTTGACTCGTTGTATCCAAGAAGTTCTCGACTTTCTCCACCTCCCTGTTCAGCTACAAAACTTTTTTTTTTTCTAGACAAAGTGCTGCTGAGTAGTTTAAAAATGTGCCTGCACAGACAAACAAAGAGGAACTAAATGACTCTGAGCTTTCCTTCAATACCTTACTGTCCCAGAAACAGCTCAGGGACTGTACGCAAATGACTAGGGCTGTGACGGGGGCTGCACCTGGACCCTCCCCGGGGTTATCAGTGTTTTCTTTAAGGGTTTAGAAAGTGGTCTTTTATTCTTTAACTATTCATCTAACGTTATTGCAAAGGAAAGCTGACATAAAATATTAATTTAGGACGGGAAAACAATAAAAGACTACTCTACCCTCAACCGATATAAAAATGGCTGTACCCTTCACCTTTCCTCACGCCCTCCCTAATATTTCTTATACAGTCCCTGACTAACATATATATATACACACAGATACATATATATACTTACCCTTCACCTTTTTGCTGAAAAACTGTTGAGGGACTTTAGAAGCTCATTTTCTGCAGAAAAGGTCTCTGAGTGGTTAAAATACGCAGTGCCTGAGGACCTAACGTACGTACATGTGCTCTAACAAATCAGGGCTAAACAGTATTTGCAAATATTTCCTTCATATTTAGATGTTTCTCGTAACTAAACTCACCTTCAAGTAAATCTGTAAGCATGTCTCAGTCTTCCAGCTTTTATATAATTGTCGTATCTGATAAATCTGCGCCATCATCTACCTAAGCAGACTAAAATAGACTGCGAAAACTGCTTGATGCAGATCAGGAACAAAGTGATGCTGCCTGCTGTGTGTGGTCTTAATCTCGGGGGTATTTACATGTCCTTGTCACTGCAAAACTGGCTGCATCCATCTATCATAGACAGATGGAAAGTCAACACTGGTGAAGACACACTTGCATACTAAACACACATCAGATCAGCGTAACCTTGGATTATCTGTTGACCGGCTTTAAACTTCAATTCAAAGGTTCTCCAGCTATGATATTGACCTTGTTAACTAACATATTTGGCTGTCCTCATTACAATATGATAGAAATCAATAGACACCATATTTCTAACAGGCACTAAGGGAGCTAAATGGCTGATACTTATCAGGTTAGAATGGAATAATTAACCTCTTTCATCGAATGAATAAATGGATAGGGTTAGGAAAGTTTGCCGCCTCTGACCATTTCATTATGAAGCTCTTAACCATGTGCCATGCCCAGTCGCTCACTTGGACTTCTAATCAATCTTTGGTAAAACAGGAGTATGATTGTTACAAGCATTCATGTGAATTACAAATATAAAAATACAGTTTCAATATTTTATAAAAAATACCTTCATACAAAAGAAGCTGCTTCAGCTTTGTAACTGGGAATCAATGTAACAGTGCTCTTACAACGGAAGGACAGTCAAGTAAATAAACCTCAGGTGCAAATTCAAAGGACAGACTAACTCCAGGCTGGGTACAGGTTAGTCTAAGTGCTCACTGCTAATGCGTCTTCATCCCGGGGATTTACGATGCGAGGAAAACCTCAAGATCGGCAATGACAGCCGCCTGTCGCCTGGCAACAGTGTTTAACAGGCGGTGGGGAAAAGATGGAGTTCCAACGTCCACCTGGAGGACAAAAGGACATGTAGTAAGTCCATGTACTAACATCCGTCATCCAATCATGTGTTCACAAAGTGGTGAGCCTCCCTCCATCTTTGCCTGTGAACGACTGAGCCTTTCCAGGATGCCCCTTTCATACCCAATCATGATCCTCTCACCTGTTACCAATCAACCTGTTTACCTGTGGAATGATCCAAACAGGTGTTTTGGGTGCATTCCACATCTTTCCCAGTCTTTAGCTGCTCCTGTCCCAACTTGTTTGAAACATGCGGCTGCATCAGATTCACAATAAGCAAATATTTACAAAAATCAATGAAGCTGATGAGGGAAAACGTTAAATATATTCTGTTTGTACTGTTTTCTGTTGAGTAGATGTTAAAAAAGGATCGGCAAGTTATCACATTCTGTTTTATGTTTTACACGGCACCCCAATATGTTTGGAATCAGAGCTGTAAATCGTGATCAAAACAAAAACAAAGGTTATAATCTTTAAAAAAAAAAAACAGCATTTTTGTGGTTTTTGAGACTTCCAAATTCACAGACAACCGGTTTGATCACCCTAAACATCCCCGTTTTCACTGGCAGTTAAAATGTGCTGGAGAGCACAACAAACACCCGCCGGACAGATTCGTTTAAAGCAACCATATCTCACTTGTAGCAGGTAGATGACCCTGGTGACCTCCTGTCCGCTGCGTCTAATTGGCTGCAGGACCCAGCAACTGGGCATCATCTCCCCTCGGACGGCATCCACGCTGGGACGAGGCAGAGACTCCTCGAACACAGACTGCATCGCCAGTACGCGCAGGCCAGCCTGAGGCAGAGAGGGGGGTTAAAAAAAAAAAATCATCAATAAAACAGGCAGTGCAGACTTTTGATCAGCCGAGAAGCAACTGCACACTGACACTGATAACCAGCAGCTGACAGGGTGTCTTCCACACCCACTGCCTCGGGGTCAGTCTTGTTTACGCTCCATGCTTTTTCTGTGCGTCTAAATAGCATGTTCTACATTTTGTGGATGAAAAACTCCATTTCACGCTGTGTATCATAAATTTGTCTTGATTACAAAAGACAGCGCTGTCCAATCCTGCTTTCCTGACGCGCTAATGTGACAGTAAATGGAATTTTTCTACTTGAAAATAAAGCGTCATTTCTGTAATTATGCTGCAAATGCTCAGTGGACCTTACGCGTGGCTAGCTAGCTGCAATCTTCAGGACTGGCTGGACGGTTTTGCGGCTGAGCCTACCTGTTTGGACTCGGTGGTGATGCAGCAGAAATCTCGCGGCTGGCTGAGGTGGCAGGTGGACGGATCTGTCAGGATGTAAACTAAACAGAAATACAGACAGGACGTGTCAAATAGGAAAAAGAGGGTTGATGAAAACCTGGAAAGGCAATGGAGTTGAACTTCATTGTTAAATAAGACAGACAAATAAAGTCAGAATTCAACATATTTATATAAAGATATGATGATCTGTTCAGATAATTCAGCAGATAAAAGCAGAGGAGATGGAGTAAGAGTGGCCCAATGATGTTGCAAAGATATTAAATACCTCATACTGCAGGTGTGAGGGTGGAGTTGGTCATGCAATACAATAAGCTGGTTAGTGATGGATGAGGCTGTGCACTGTTCTGTACTATACATAACTGATGGATGCAGACTCATCATTTGAAGCAAATACATGTGCAGGGTCCATAACCGCCTTGCAGAAATATAAATAGTCTTGCAGCAAAGACAAAAATCTAAATATTTTCCTATATTTATATTCCTGCAAAAATGCAAATATTATTTGCAAGGTAAACTCTTTCATCACATGAAGCTCACGCTGCGAGAAATGACTGCAGTGTTTATCAGAATCTTATAAACTTTTCTTTGATAAGTATCTTCGTGTTTCAGGTCGACTGTTGGCTGAATACAACAATCAAACTGGGATTTCAGAGAACAGTATTCACATGCTTTGATTAAACAAAAGGAGCACCGCCGCGATGTAAAAATACATAAGAATAATCAGCAAAACACATTTAAAGTATCAAAAAGTAAAAGTGCTCTATGCAGAATACAATGAACATGTCAGTAGCCTTTCACTTAGCTGGACTGAAGCTAATTTTAACTATTTTCTAATAGTTTATATTCTATCTTACATGGTTTTGTACATAAAATCTTAATTTATGAAGTGACTGTAACTGTCAGATAAATGTGGTGGAATTGTAGTAAAGTAAAGTAAAATAAAGTACAGCTCTTGACTAAATGTACTTCATTCCAGCGCTGCTATTGTAACGAACAGAAACCATGTGAGGAAGCAGAACACATTAGCTCACCCAGCTGAGTGCTGTCATCTAGTGGTCGTGTCCAGACAGAACGGACTGACTGATTATACATGTGGCTCTTGGACAGCTGGCATATTATGTTCCACAGACTGTCCAGGGGTCTGTCGAGCTCCCCGGCCCCGAGGAAACCGTGGACAGATGGGCTGGAGGAGGGCTTGTAGTAAGCCTGGATACCTCGCTCTTCTCCCTGGTACCTAAATAAACACAGATATTAGCAAATGAATGATATTTGTGAAGTTAAGCCTTCGCTTTGCAGCCCATTAATCGCGTCTGAAAGCAGACGGAGAGGAAGTCCTGAACCGTAACACCCGAAGGTGGATGATTTCTGGGTGAGTTTATGAAAGAGAATGACTGAGCTCACCTCCAGCCTGCTGTGGCCTTGCCCTTCAGCAAGTTGCTCAAATCCCCAGAAGAAGCTAGGCGCACCTGTGGAGAAAGAAATTCACCATTCAGCCTGCTACAAATGTCTGAGAGAGGAGCTTCAAACAGGGATAATCATTATAACGTCTGGTCGCTAACAGCGGCCTTTGAAGGCTGGATGTTTCTAATGAAATACAAAAGCGAAGAAGCGTTCAGGCTTTGTTGAAATCAGCTCAGGTCTATCGTTACCTCAGCCAGAGCTCGACCGAGGAGACTAGATGTGATATCCTGATAGGTTGTGGATATGGAAGAGGACGATCCAAAGGAGGCGGTGCGCTGACGCGTGCAAGCCGGGGGCGACGGAGATGAAGCCATCAGGGGCTCAAAGCCGGTGACAGGAAGCTCAAGACGGACATCTAATGAAACACACAGGTGTGATTTAAAGACAGAGAAAGAAGAGGGAAGTGAGGCACACAAGACTACTTTGGAAACCATTTTCAAAGTTATCAGGAATCATTTACTGATTATTAACTTCTTCAAAATGATGCCAGTGATTTTTTGCATTTGAACGCTTTCTTATTCAAGAAAATTTGACCTCTTGTCCGTGAATCAAAGTGCAGTCCTTACCGTGGGCAGAAAGCCAGGCTCGCTGTGTCTTCACACTTTGAGGACCACATATCGGAGGACGCGCCCTGACCTTAAGCCCTTCATCCTGAAACCCAGCGATCTGAACAACAACAGCACTATTAAACTCTCTGCTGCTCATACAGAAAGATAAATGGCAGCAAACACATAAAAATTAGCTATTACACTACTATGTGTAACATTAGCGTACAAACCTGTCCAGCCAGAAGTGGTCTGCTGCCGTGCTGCAGCTGGGCCGTGTTGCCGCTGTTGTAGCCTGACGTTGGTCCAGAGGAAAGACTCAGACTGGATCCTGTGCACAAGGTGCTGTTGCTGATTCTTGTCCGGTGCTTCAGGTCATCCTGCCGCACACAGGCACACAGACACCAGTCAATTACAATGACTTTCTTCTTATTATCACTTCCTATCTGCACACTGGAGTTTTTGACTGTATCTAGAAGTTATTCATCTGCAGCATCCTTCATCTTGCACCTTATTTATAAACAGACTACGTACCCATTCATGAGTCTTTGTGCTCGTTCATCTCAGTGTCATCTCAGCTGTATTCATGTACACACTGTTACTGTATTTGGTGTCATTGTATCTGTATCCTCATGTCATTGTATTTTAATGTATGTGGCTTTTACAATGATTTCATTTGTATCCATCCATCAGAAACCCTAAAAATCCACTTATACTATTTTGTATTAAACATATTTATCTAGTTTACCCAATTTGTTGGCAACTGAGTTGGAATTTTACATGGTCAGAGGAAAAAAATCTATTTAAAATGTTTTTTTCAGGGATTGATAGGCAATCAAATCTCTCTAAAACAATCTATTGATCTGCTCTCTTTCATTTGAGTTGAATCTTTGGGTTTTTAAATGTTGGTCAGACAGAACAATCACTTTCACACAGTCACCTTGCACTCTGGGAGCTTGTTAATAATTAAAAGAATTGTTAGTTGGAGCCCTTTTCTGACACAGGTCTGAACTAAGCTTCATGTTGTGGCTCTTAGTTACGATGCTGCGCTGATAGAAAAACCGACCCTGATGTCCTGAGACAGGGCCTGCTGCTGAAGCCTCCTCTTCTCCTGCTCGGTCCTCTCTCGCAGTCGTTCTCGCGCCTTCGCAATCTCTGTCCTGGCCTCCTCCCGGGCTCGGCCGTAGTCCCGCAGCAGCTGCTCAATGTCAGACGGATACTGGTCCTCTCCTCGTGGAGGGTCTGGTATTCTGTCATTTACATAATTGAGTTGCAGTTAAAACGAGAATAAATCTGTTTTTTTTCCACACTTTCTAAACACTAAACTCTAAAAACTCTTATGCATTAAATTTAAGCTAACATGGGCACTTTGTTTTGCTCTTGGGAGAGAACCAGACGTGTCCTACCTGGTGCTGTCTATCACCTCCTGGCGGAGCTGCAGCAGGTACTCTTTTCGCCGGCTGGGCATGGCTGCAGACACCTTGGAGGATGAAATGACCTCTTGAGCAGAAGAGCGAGGATGTTTGCTGGGACTCAGACTGCGAGCTCTCCGGTAAGTCTGCAGACGTTCCTCCCTCTCCTGCCTCAAACCCTCAATGCTCCTGCGGTGCCTGAGAGGAAAGATTCACAGAAATAGAAAATATAAAAACATACATTAGGTTAAAAACAAAGATATTTCCTGATCTAAACTAGGAAGTTTTGCCTTAAAAAGACAGTCCACAATTGGCAAAGTTGTATAGCTGCTTGTGCTGATACAATATAAAACACTGATGCATTAAGAAGTTTAGCTGTTTGTGTTAAATAAAAAAAAAAATACATATTTGTATTTTCATGTTAAAGTAAAGAGTATTTGGCTCTTCTGTAATCTTACTGATCATACAGCTGCTGTTTGGTTGGCGCAGAGGTCGGTGGCTCCAGCTCCTCTCTGGACCTCGGGGTCAGCATCTTTAACAGCGTATCCGTCTCTCCGAGGCTGTAATGCAGCTTGGCCTCCGTCAGCTCCACGGTCAGCGGTGTCGGGTTCATGCTGAGGTTGACCGTCGCCATCACCTGCTCCCTCTCCTGTCGTAGCCTCTCTATCTCTCTCGCCCTTCTGTCGCTGTGCGCCGTGGACTCTACATTCGAGCCGTAGCTCTCTAACTCGCCCCACTCGGCGCAGAGTCTGCTCTTGTTGTGGTCTTTGGTAGGAAATGTGGCCAGTTTGTTAGGGGGCTTTGACTGCTGTTGGCTGATGCCCGACCAGTTGGTGAATTTGTTGTGCATGGGCAGGTCCTCTGGGACAACCTGGTGGTCTTGGCATGGGGACATGCTGGCGACAGGCTTAATGTTCACAAGGACGTCTGTGTTGCACTCACTGGGTGCCAGAGACGCCATGTCGTCCTCTTGTAGTTGAACAGTCCTGTCACTGACCGGGGATGGATTGTAGGAATCCACGCAAAAATCTACAGAATCGACTGCAGGTCTGGTGCAGCTTGCTGTTTTTCCAGGTTTGGCTTTGGCCTGCTGTTTGTGCACATCGGTCAGTCTTAATACAGGAGAGATGTGGTTCTGCATAGTGCAAAGCTTTGTTGAAGTCCTCCACTGCTGGGACGTCTTCTGCCATTTGGGCCCCTTGTCCTCATCGGTAACATTTCTCCTGTCAGTGTCTGCGTATCTATCCAATGATGAACTAAGGCTTACAGAGCACTTATCAGAGCCTTTGGGGCTTGAGCAACTCATTTCACTCACCTTCTCAAGTGATACAGACTCCGATTTACAAGAAACATCACGACCCTGTCCGGACATTTGATCATCCTCTGAAACATCATCCTCTGGTTGTTTGCTCGAAGGCACAGTGAGGCTGTCTTTGTCGGAACTGTGGTCTTTAGTTCTATCCTGATATTTTGAACACAATGTTGATTGGCCTCTTTTCTGATTCACGTGTAATCTTGCTCCCACAGTCAGTATTGGAGATGATGCACGGTCTGTATACGTAGCTTGCTTCTTTAAAAGTGACAGGTCATTTCTTAAAGAGGGACTGAGGTTTTCTTGGTGGCAGTTTTTTAATCTGCAGTTGATTTCTGATATTGCGACACCTTTGTGGCACAGTGCCTCTGGCGGGCTTCGCTTTGAGCCTCTGGAGGAAGCAGATCTTACACGCCTTTGACATTCACCGGCGGTCTTTAGAGGACTTGTTTTAAGAGGACCATTCTCTGATGGTGACGCAGACCTTTGTGCTGCAGCAGAGGTGCTAAACCTCAGGTCGGGCATGCTCTGCACCTTTTCTTCTGCCTTACTCTTCAGCACACAGTGCACATTATTGTCTTGAGAGACGCTGACCACCTCAGAACCGATCACTTTGACGATTACGTTGACTTCATGAGACTTGGACCTTTCACCGGTTGGCTGATTAACAGCGACTTCACTCTCTTTCTGTAGCATTTCTGTCTGGATCCCAACGTCTACGACTGTTTGAGTTGAGCAGTCTCTCTTGGCAAAGTCACTCGACTCGCTGTAAGAAATGCTGACATTTGACACGTTGGCGCTCCTCCTCGCACTGGACTTGAGGGCTTCGCCTGTTCTCATTCCCTGGACGTCCCCCAGCAGGTCTGAGGTGCTGTCGATCAGCTTTGAGAGGTGAACCGACATGCTCTCCATACTGGCCCACGTTGCAGATTCTTTAACATCCACTTTGGTTTTCTGTGTTGTCAGTCCATCAGTGACACTCCTTTTGTGCCGCTCGTTCCTCTTTGGAGCGCTGCTATCGTTACGAATATTCACCACCTGAAGACCTCGCTCAGTTTGAGTGCCCTCGTCACATGTCCTTCTTTGGGTTTTGCTTGCCTGGGTCTCTTGTTCAGATGAGTACACTAACACAATTTCATCCACCTGACTGGAGTTGTTACCAAAGCCACCTGGAACATCGCTACTTGAAGAACTGCCGGTCACCGTCAGCTTGGCGAGATGGTTGTGAATATCAACGGACGCCTGTTGGCAAGGCGGAAGCTCAAATGTTTGCTTCATTTGTTCCTTATAATCCTCCACGCTGCTAAGCGTACTGGAGAGCCCCTTGTTTGTGGCATAAGCGCTCAGATGGGAATTGAAAGGCGAGTCCTGCCCGTTCAAACCATTGTCGACACTACAGCATCTTGTTATGCGTTTCTCGGCGCTGTTCAACAGTGGAGATTTACAGGAGAGGTCCGCAGCACTTCCGAACGCTGGGTTCTTGTAGCAGTGTTGGTTTGGGTCATCGTCTTGCCACTGGTGAACAAAAGGGTTGATGTCACTGGAGGCAAAATGCATCGGGGAGTCCTGAGACTTCAGTGCATGTTGTGGTTCACCTTTCTTTGCATACGGGACGTATTTTTCAACATTTGTCTTTTGTGACGCTGGTGAAGAGTGTCTTTTTTGGGTGCAATCTCTACCAGTTTTAACTTCACTTCTACCTTGAGTTCCAGCAAAGCAATTCTTCATTTTGGATTTGCTCGCTGACACTGCAGTAGAGGAATCTGCAGTGTTACTTCTAGCCTGTCTGGCCTCTTGTTTGGCATTACTCTGAATGCCAAGCTTTACCCATTTAGATGAAAACCGGCTATGATGCACCCTGGCGGTTTTGTCATCCTCCTCATCTTCATCTGATGACTTAAGAGAAGACTCAGAGGAAGAGGTGGGGTGAGTCTGGATCTTAGACTTTCTGAATCTCTTAGACTTGGCCTTTTTAGATATAGGAGCAGAAGTATCCTGTTTATCACCAGATGTGTTAAGCTCAACCTGTTTGGATGCCACAGATTCACAGCAGCTGGTATTTCTGACGGCATTTCCAGGTGGTATTTTGTGTTGTGGCTGCACAGAATCAGAAATACTTGCTTGATGTTTGGACTGTGCAGAAATCTCTGGAACGTGTGCTTCAGATTGGCAGGTCAATGATTCTCTGTCATTTTTCATGTGACAACACTGGCATTTGTTGTTGTAATTCATATTGACGACACAAGTCTGAGTCAAGTGACTTGACTGAGTCTGTGGACGGCTGAACTGATCCTGTGCTGCGACACAGGGTTTACCTCCTGTTGTGTTCTCGGTTTCACCATCACATCCAGGAGTAACAACGCACCCTTTCATAGAGGCATTTTCATCAGCGGGTGTGTTCTGTCTTTGCAGTCCGAACTGAAGACTTCTTCCATCGGATAATAATTTAATGGCTCCAGATGTATGAGGACTATCTTGGAAACACTGTCGTGTTGTCCTTGATGAGTTTTGTTTGTACAAACAGTCTTCATCAACACTGGATGTGGCTTCCATGTCGACATCCTTCACATGTTCACAGCCACAGTTTTCTTTTGTATCACCCAGGTGTGAAGGTGCTTCATGGGGTATTTGGTGAGGTTGTGGACAATCAGGATTCACAGCAGGGGCATCCAAACGGGTCTGAGTGTCCAGTTCATCCAAACATGAATCACTGATGACAGGATTAAGATGAGATGTTACTTTTTCTTTACCTAAGTCATCTGTTTTCTGAAATAAAGCATCTTTCTTGCTTCCTTGCGAATCAATGCATTTTCTTCTTGCAGAGAAATCACTAGTTGAAAACAAGTTGACTGGTTGCAGAATTGGGTTCCCAGAGTGCTCACACTTTCCCCGACTCTCAAGTGTAAGACCTGATTGGATGTCGCCGTTTCTGGCAGAGTTTGATGTTACATCAGAAGAGTTATGAGCCTGGTCAATCCTCTGCGTCGCCTCAGTAGATTTAAGCATGTTGCTCTCACGGCTAGTCCTCAATTCGGCTGGCAGATCTGATGTAAGGCGCTCCTTTATGTCCACTCTATTATCACTTGTCATCCTTTCCAGTGACAGGTGTTCCACAAGGACTGCTCCATCTTTCACCTGATCACTCACTTCCTCTCTCAGCTCTCTTTCTGTCCATCTATTACAGCCAACATGACATGCAGATGATGACAAGGGGCTCATGCTTTGACTCCTGCTCTTTCTGTCATCGTCACTGCCAATCAGTGACAATCTCATGTGCTCTTTCACCACTTCTGAGATTCTGAGATCAATGGCGCTACAAATGGCATCTGATCTGCATAAATGCTTTCTACTTCCTTGATGTTTTATGGGGTTGTCAATTTGGGATTCCCCACCTTTTGTTTCTGCGGCTACTACCTTTATTGTTACATCTCCCTTTTCAACTATTTTCCTCTTTCCCGCAGAGGTACCACTCTGAAACCTACTGTCATCATATTCAGAGTCCTCAAAGATCTGACAGCTACCTCCAAGTTTCTTGCACACGGGATCAGAAACTGGCGATGCCACTGAAGCCGCTGTGTCTTGTCTAATGCTGCCATCAACACAAAAAGAATCAAATCCGGGGCTGTCAGACGGTTCCCCTTTTGAGTCACTGGTGTTATTATTGTCATCAGGCCAAGTATCTTCCTGGCTGCCAACTGGTGGGGAGCAGAAAGTTACCAATTCTCTGCTGTTGCTCCTTTTTGGGATTTTCAGGCTGCCAATGAAAGCATCCTGCCGTTCTTTGTTCCTCTTCCTGGAATTTTTACAAGCAGACTTCACAAGCTCCTGCTGTAGTGCAATGTACTGTTCAGTGCCTTTGGTTTCAACCTTGTGTGACGTTTTGTCTTTTGTAAAAGATACATATTTGGCATTTCCAAACTCACACTGTTGTATGTTTTTCAACTTTTCTGTTGCACCATCTAGATTGCACAGCACTTCATTTTCAGTGGAAGGTCTGAAGGCACTTGCGGTGTAAGACGTCTGGTTTAATACTTGGCCTTGGTTTGTAGGAACTGTCGAGAACTGCATCAGTGATTGATAACCTGACGTACACATTTCAGTGTCAGATGACATTGTAATGTCAGCAGCCACCATGTCAGGCACATCTGTGAAGACCTGGAGCCATTTTCCTTGTGATGCTTGTTGGTTAGTGTGGTGGATCTCAGAGGGTGACACACAAGATAGCTGATCTAAGGTCAGTAAGGATGCTGGACCTTTGTTGCTGCTGTAGTCTGGAGTATCTAAAAGTACCTTCCCCACATTTTCTGTTTGTCCCTCTGACTGCTCAACACATCCTACGTCCGTTGGGGATTCATCTGCTGTTTTTACAATTTGACAGTTTTGGAAATCTAATGTTTCTGATGTGCCCCTTGACAATTCAAGACTGTGTTCCTGCACTGTTACATTTACACCTTCAGTGCTGGTGGATGTTGAGCCACAGCTTGTAGATCGGCTCTGAGAGTCTGAGAGGTTCATACTAGTTGGACTGGGACTGCTGCTGCTCTCTACACCTCTGAACATCATTTTTCTTTGGAAAGGCAAAGAATCCCTGTGAATCCTGGGACTGTCTGCTGCATCGGTGGAGGACCAGGCATCCGTGAGCGCCAGCAAGTTTTCTGGCTCCCTCGCACTGCAGCTGCTCAGAGAGCGCGGGCTGCTGGTCGAAGTGGTCTGCATGTTCCCAAAGTCCTCAATCAACTTGTGTACAGTGTCTTTGCCTCTGGAATCTGCTACTAATATGTTTTGGGAAGGAGGCCTCCTTGTTGCAGCACTGTGTCTTGATTTTGGGGAGCCTTGCTGGCTCCAATATGCCTCTGCTGACATTACCTGAGCTTTGTGACAGCTGTCCCAGTTTAAACTGATCTCCGCCGTTCTATTGTGCTGCATGGATGAATGGGAGCAATCTGTCATCAGTGAGTAAGTTGGCACGACTGTTTGGCTAAGCCTCTCCACTGCAGAGTATTTCCCACTGCTCTCCACAGCCAATGAATCTTTAGACATCTGACTGTCTTCGCTCTCTGCTTCGCTCTGAGCTGCTTCCTCGCGTCTCAGCTGCTCTGCTAGGGCTGTCGCGTAAGCAGAAGACAGGGAATCAAGAGAGAAAAGACTCTCACAGTCTGACGTTCCTTCAATACCGTCTTCTTGTTCCTCCTCCCATCCGATCAATCCCTGCTGTCTCTCGACCCATCTGCTGGTCTTGTTCATCAGAGCCTCGGTACTGTGCCACCGCCTCTGTCTAATGTCCTCAAACGGAGCCCTTTGGTCAAGCTCCTCACACGAGACGGCTGTTTTCACAGCACATTTGCTTCGGCTCATCTTGGTATCTTTAAGGCTCCTGTCTCTTTGTCTCCAGTGGAATTTGCTTGCTATCCTCCCCAGAGGTTTGGGGCCTCGTCCTCCATCTGCAGCTGATGGTGGTTTCCTGAACACTTTGGACAGGGCTGTTTTTAACCTGGGCCCCACAGACCGAGAGAAAGTCTTCCTGATGGTTTCTAGTCTGTTGCCACCTGCATGGGGTTGAGTTATGTCATTAACGCAAGGGACAATCTGAGAACTGGGTTTGTGTGCTGTGGGTCCTTCTACATTTTCTTTGCTGACTGGCTGCACAAAAGTTCCAACTGGTGACTTGAGAGTTAGCGTTGAGCTCTGATCAGATCTTTTCCTAAAAGACAGGTCTCGGTTTGGAAGCAGGGGTTTTCTTTCTGGTCGTTCCCGACAGGAGTGAGCTTGAGGCTCCTCTTTGACAGTTTTTCTGATATTTTCAGAGGAGCTTGCTCTACTCCTGCAGGCTTGACTTTGTCCTGAGATGAGTGTACCAGAGCAACTCCGGGTTCTTTCCCGAGGAAGACACTCGTCCGACACCCACTTTCTGCTACCAATGGAATCCGAAACTGGGGAGGAATTTGACGTCAGTTCTGTGGATCTGTTTCTCTTGAGGAAGTGTCTGTAAAGGATAAAAAACATTTAAGAATAAAACAGCTGAAATTTTCTGACTGTATAAGGCCCTGTTAGTTAAGTAAATAGATTTCTTCCTGGCCTCCATGCAAGTAACTGTAGGTTTTATGACTGCGTGCTTACCTGAAGATAGGCGTATTCTGTGGGTAGAGTCGGGACAGAAGATCTGCCGAGAATGAGTGTCTGCGAGAAACAAATGGTCTTCCCCTGAACTTTGAGGGGGACCCCAGCTCAGGAGACTCTGGGCTGTCTGGTCCCGGAGGCAGGGCCCTTTCCAGCCGCTGCAATTCCCTCTTAGCTTCCAACAGATGCCGTTTGCGGGCGATTCTCTCCAGCTGGTAGTGCAACCTTTTCCGACGGATGCGGCTCTCAGAGCGGCAAAGGGCGTGATGCTTAAGTAGCTCCTCCTGCACAGTCTTCTTCCTGGCCCTTACCACCGGGGATGGATGATCCACTGTCCCACCTTTCTGATCCTCAGATGCTTGACTTGTCAGGAGTTCCAGAAGTGGTGCAGGGATCAGGTCTGTTTGAACTCCGGACTCCTGAGTGAGTCTCTGCTCTACAGTGGATAAGCGCTGTTTCTCCTGCAAAATCCACTGCTGGACTGTGGGGAAAAGATTTACAGAAAGGAACATTTCTCAGTATATTGCATTTGATGTGGTTATGCATTTTGCTACAAAACTTGGCTTGAATTTTGAACATTTTGAAAGTAACCACATTTCTCAGTGTGAGAGTGGAAAGACTACTTACTCTCACTGTGCTGCTGTCGGAGGTGGGCCTGCTCCCTCTCCAGCTCTCTCTCAGCCCGTCTCTGTTCAGCCTGAATCTCCTGTCGCAAATTCTCCACGTAGCGCTGCTGCACCTCCAAGTGCTGCCTAGCAGTAGGTTCCTCACTGGGGGAGAGGCAGGCACCCAGCTGCTCTTGAAGCTTAACTTCTTCTACACTATAAACACAGACACACAGATCCGGGATAAAACACAGACTGAAACACTGATGGAAGATAAGCAGAGACAACCAGAAAAAGTAAAACAAATGATTTTATCTCACCTTGGCACAATTTCACCTCTATAATTTAGTAGTTTTGTGGTGGCAGGATTAAAGTAAAAGCTTTTGTTAAAAGCGTTGTTAGTCTGCGTCTCAGCAGTAACCAAGCAACAGCCGAGCCTGTCCTGTAAACAGCTAACTGGGATTGTTCAAGAGGGTGGGGGCTAATGGAAATGCATGCCCTCTCCACCAACTGAACTGATACACGCATGAAGCATTGCCCTATTTCTACAGCATGAACACTGGTACAACACATGTACCTCTTATTAAATATGCATGCTGTGAGTTGGCAGAATAAGCTCTCTGTACACCACACACATACACACAGAGGGATGAATATTGTGTTGTTCTGTGAATTTGATTTTAGAGGCTGTGTTTACCTGTGGTCAGGGGTCAAGGGGCAAAGGTCAATGTAGGTGCAGCTCATGCCACCTTCACTGGCCTGAGAACAGGAAAGAAAAGATCAAGTTTTATATTCACCAAAAATAAAAGTAAATAATCACAAAAACCAGAGCATCCCAGTCATTATCAGTATCACGACTGCCATCACAACCAGCAGCGTCATTTTGATTTTCGTCCGAGCAGCACCCACCCGTCTGCGTTCCCGGAGGACTGCTGCCTCTGCTGGATGGTTGAAGCGGAACTTATGCACTCCTCCCAAGGTGATCACTGTCCCTGGAGACAGAGAGACGTATCCTTCGTCACAGTTTGAGCTCATCCTGCCACATTTTGTTGATGTTAGGTGCTGCAGCGTGTGAGTGGGGCAGGCTGGGTGTGAGTGTGTGTCCGTATGTTTATCTTTGTGAATAATTTAACTGTGTACCCTTAAGTGTGCCTGCATATATAATTGCACATTAACCCATTTATGTTATCTGATCTCATCTGTGCATCTTAAGTCAGTGTGTATACATAATTGTACATTAACCTATATATACAGTATATGTACCAATCACATGACAGCCCTTAATGCCCAGTGCCAAGTGCTGCTCAGGTCTGGTTTTGTGTACCAATGAATGTTTATACTGTAACTATTCTGACTGTAGCTATCAGCTAGAAAGACATCTTTGATAAACACAGATTTTATACACAAAATATCTTGTTTTTGTACTGTTTTCAATTGAGCATATGTCAAAAAGATTAGCAAATGATCACATTCTGATTTATTCATGTACACAGCGTCCTAATTTTTGGAATTGCAGTTGTTGTAAATTGCTGTTTGCATTATTAGTGGCAGAATCCGCCATTGCATGCAGCATTTGATAAACTTGCAATTTGAACAGAACTCTGGGATTTGACTTGTTAAGACATTTTTAGTGTCTTTTAATTATACAATAACAAGTAATTATAACAAGTGTCGCTAAATTGCTAAGTCGCATATGGATCACAACGTTGTGTCAACACCTGAGCTAAGACTCTAAAAGCCACAAATGTGACCATAACTACCTCAGGATATTAAAATAAGAATTTTTATTTATTATCAGTCATGTAAGGTGCATGCCTGGATATCCACGGGAGTCAGATCACATGTTAAACACATGCTCCAGCTGTCTTTTTGTAGTTCATTTTGACTACAAACTTTACAATCTGTGTCCCGCGCATGTAAAGAATGCAGTGGCAACAAACTGTACTGTTGAGGACAGGAGCTGACCTTGAGCCAGTCTGCAGGGCTCGGTGACCTCTCGGTCGTTGAGCAGGCAGACGCAGCCCGGCAGAGGCCTGAGCGTTACCACACCTCCGCGGTTTTCAATCTCACAGCTGGCATTGCCCTGCAGAACTACAAACACAAAGACAATTTCACACATGGATTTTAGAGAGCTGTGCAGATGCAGCTACTGTACGGCTCAATGCAACACTGAATGAGAAGTCGATTTTAGGATATGTTTAATGTGCATTCTCTGTTAATAGTTACAATCTGCTGTATATTTGTGTATCTTCCTTCATGCTCCATGTTTTATGCTGCATGTTTTGTCTAAAGCTTCCAGTTTACCACTCTGTGATAACAGTTTGAAAAGAAATATTTGCATGTGGATAAGGAAACATGGCGAATAATTAATAAATGATACCTATTTGTGGCTCTTCAAACTGCTCCTGAGGTCCAATGTGGGTAACTCCTTCCTGTGAGAAAAAACATTATGTAAACATGGCAGCTATATTCAAAGTCTACACAAACAAAAACATCCAAACAACTATTGAGCACAGTTGCTGGTTATGCTTAAGACACAAGTAACAGCAGATACAATGACTTCATCTGAGAACTATTGTCCTTTGCTGACAGGAAAAATATCATTTGTTTACTCTGAAGTCTTATCTAATGGGATTAAAAGCTTTCTTATATGGTGTCAAGACCACATGTGCTCCCAGGTGGCCTCAGCTCTTCACATGCAGGAAACAGTGTAATTGTCAGGCCTAAGGGTATGCTTGTCATTGTCAGAATCAGGACAGCTTTAGCTCCCCTGAGTCCTAGCCTCAGAACTAAGAGCCTCTTATCCAACCAAGCTTTAAGCATTGCAGAAGACACACACACACACACACACACACACAGAAACGGGAGATCGACAGGACAGTTGGAGGGTAGAGTGAAGAGAAAAGACAGTGGAAACGCACCTTTTCTCAAGAGTTTTTCTAGCAGAAGAGAGAGAAAAAGTAGGAGGAGGAGGAAGAATCTAGTAGGAAAAAAAAGAGACGGTTTCAGTGAAGACAGATGACAAATCAGTAACTCCAGAGTTGGAGAAAAGTAGAGCAGCAGAAAATATGAGTTTGTGGGATTTTGCATCATGTTGTTCATGCAACTGTGTATTTTTAGCGTACACAGTATGTGTGCAAATGAATGACGAGTCTCTGGGGACGAACAGAAAGAGACAGAGTGAAAGTACACACTTAATACCATCCAATACAACCACATGTGTTTCACTATTAATACTATTTCTGCACTTATTTTAGTCATGTGATACCTAACTAACATGCATTCTACATTAAAAACACTCATAAAGAAAAGACTTCATCATGGAGGGTCAACGACTGCTCATGGAGACGGCACGTCTTTTCTCTTCATACCCTGAGGTGATAGAAGACGACCCCAGTGCTGAGCACGTCTCTATCCAGAGTGACCAGGTGTGGCTGGAGGGAGTTGATGAGGAATCCGGCCCGGTCTCTGTTGATGTCCACGCTGTACTGCTCCAACAGCTCCTTCTTGTCCCTCCAGCTCTCTGACCAGTCCTTCGTCAGCTGCTCCAACTGAGGAGAAGACGATGGAGGAAGGTAAGTAAGGGAATGGAAGCAGAGTGGTGAATATCTGTGGCCAGGGATAACAATAACGATGAGACCAATAGCCATGAATCCTATTACTCCTACTGCTACTACTACCACCACCACTCCTCTACTACTTGTAATACCAACAGCACCCCAACTACGACTAATACCACCACCGTTACTACTACTATGACAATGTTAAATAATATAGATTATTTATTATATTTAGCTGTCTTACATGGTATATTTGTAAACGTTAAACTACTACCACTACCACTTTGATGCCTATTAGTTAAAGTATATAGATTTACTACATTCAGCTGTCTTACATAGTATATTGGTAAATGTTAATGTTGTGTCTCAGATACAGTACACGGAGTAGCAGTACTTACTCCATGTGAGATCTACTACCGGGACATCTGCTGCTATCCCAGTATAATATAAGTGAATTTATAGATAAATTACATATTTCTTCCCTTGTATCTTTTCTCAAACCTCGTGGCTTGACTGGAGTGTAAAATTCCAGACCTGTCAGTTTGAATAATCCTTAGCAGCATTTGTGATGATGGACCAATCAATACGTCAGTAAGGTTAAAGATGTCCAAAGCAATAGCTTTTGAGGGGTGAGGCTTGATGTGGGGCCACATCAAACCTCCAGCCTTCTGATTACATGCTGGCCTGTGTTTCATTGAAGTGAAACATGCGTCAAACTGATGAAAAATGTTCCACTGAATATGACTGGTTTGACGTGTTGAGGTCTACTGTATCTGTCAGGCAGATGTGACCGTCTGTGTCCACCCTGTTACCTTTAGTTCATTCTGCAGCACGATGTCAGAAAGATTTCCATCCCTCTCATCGCTCAGGGATGGACTGGGATTACGCTGCTGTCAGTCAAGAGAGTAAAAAATGATCAGTCAGTATACTGCGCGAGCGGAAAATGTCACATTCGTTACAATGCGATTCAAGTCACCCAGGGGATTAAAAATGGCACCAAGACATACAGCACTGTATTAAGTCTCTGCTACAAAAACTTGTAATGAGAGAATCTCTTTCCTTCAAAGCTTTACAGTACTGAGAGGGTAAACCCAGCAGTGTGCCTCCCTGGGAGTGTTAACGCTCGCTATGATATAACGGTAAGAAGGTTAACGTACCATTTCAAAGCTGAGCAGCATGCTCTTCAGCCTGTCAATCTCTTCTCTCAGCTCCCTGATCAGGCGAACGCTGGCATCCTGTGCAGAAATCAGAACGCGCATTAACCCACTAAACACACTGAGCTCAAACGTGACATCTAGTCGTCAGACTCTAAACAGCCGCTGACCTCATTAACCCGAGGCTTGTTGACAATATTCCTGGCGTGCGCGGCGTAGCGCAGGGTGCTGAGGGTCTCGTTGTAGCTGCTGCCGCAGGGGGACACCGCTGCAACACAAAAAACACCCAAGTGAAAGACACACATACAGCAATTAGCACTCACATTACAAGAAATAGTCTGGAAGTTTCCTGAAGGGACCATACCGGCGGTTTTGCCAGTGTGGTCACATTACTGCAAACTATTTTCCAAAGCATAACCATTATTTTTAAATTTAATTTCCAACCTTCCAACCGCCCATTAAGGTTCATACAACACAAAAAAATAACTTGCCTGGGAATAAGTGGATGTTCTCAATGAACGTTAAGAAATCAGTGCACACACACGTTTATTTTTAATCAAAGTTAGAAACTCTGCAACAGAGAACTGAAAGTTGGCAACCATTTTTTTTAAAAAAAGGGTCACATTTACATTTTTCTTTTCACAATCAACTTTCATTTCATATGTTTGCCTTCAGGGTTTGACACTGATGTAAAACAGCTTGTGTTGCTATTCAGCAACCAACTCTAAACATCCAGTTAAAGCTTAAAACAGCTTCTGTTACACTTACTTGCAATCATGATGGTCTTGGAGTTGCCGCCCAGGCTGTCTTTCAGTAGCCAGGTTAGGACCGAGTCTCTGTAGGGGATGAAGCAGTGCCTCCTTCCTCCTCCTCCACCTCCTCCTCCTCCTCCAGACAGGGAGCTGCTGTGGCTTCCCACCGTGCTGCCATCGCCCTCAGAGGCCATACTGTTGATACTCTGACAGCTGCTAGACATCTGGGAGTTCTGGGCTGTGGAGGCAGTGGGAGGAAGAGGCAGATAAGAGATTTATGGAGAGAGTGAAGGGAGTACTGTAGAGGAGAGAGGAAATGTGGAGGGAAAAACAGGAATCTGGGGAAGTTCATGCAAGATTTAATTCTTTCATCATCTGAACTTCAAACTGAATCATAAACGGTATGTTCGTTTACCAAGAGCAGATATGACGATGCCCAAAGTGACCAGCGACTTGTTGATGTTAGAGCCCTCTGTCAGTCGGTCCCTGCAGTAGTGGGGGTCCGCTCGCTCACTGTCAGACACAACATAAACACAACATGAGGTCGCGTCGTCCGCAGTGATTAAAGATACAGATTGTCGAATAGAAAAGGGGGAGCCGTAGCAAAGATCCACTAGGGGGCAGTTTTGTCAATGACTCAAAAGATATGAGGAAAAAAAACAGCTCACAGATAGAAATAGCAGTCTTACCTCCCAGCCAAGTCCACCAGGTTAATCTTGCTGACAGTTTCTGAGGGGAGGTTGTTTTCTAGAATTGCCTGTCGAAGACAAGAGCAATCATGGAATTTTAGAAATCAGACAGCAGATGTTTAGCAGACTGACTCTGGAACAGATGAGGGGAGCAGTAAATGAGACGACTGGAGGGCTGAGAGAGACAGTGACCTGTGTGTACTGGATGGTGAAGATGGCGTGCGATCTGCTGCTGGCATCATGGTTGTGGGTTGCAGCCGTGATCCGGTTGGCGATGCCTTCCTCCAAGAGGTCCATGGCCTGCTTGCAGTCTGAGACTACATGCTGCGACAAGTCTGATTAGAGAGAAACAAACAGGGGAGGAAAACGCTGAGAAAACAAATACACAGAGGCTGATGTGGTTTTACATGAGCCGCACAATGTTTATTAATTGACCTAATTCTCACAGCGGGAAGTAATCCGCTGGAAGAACGAGCACAGTGGATGCAATTGTTGGGTATCAAGTAGAGCTGTGAGATATGAGCAAAATCTCATGCCCCGGTACAGGTAATTTCATATCCTGGCAACAAAACATCATCACGATATATGACATTTTCTGTAAATTCAATGAATAAAAAGTTTATACAAAATGAACTCATGGAAAGCCCTTTGTCTGTTTTTGCTTGTTGTAATACTTGCTGGTCGTAACAATTTAATTTCCCCAGTGTGGAACCAAGTCTTATCTTATCAATCTAACAAAATCTGAAATATTCATGTACAAAATACAAACAGGCAAACAGACAACACCTCTCAACCAAATGAATATCGACCTAAAATGTGAATATGGCCTGACGTGATTCTTGCATAGGTGGTAAAAGAGGCTTGTGGTGTTTGAGTCCACTTGTAAAGTACAGTTTTCTGGGCCGTGTCAGACTTTTCATACCCAAACCAGGCCAACATGTGACAGAAGTAGGCCCTCTTTCAGGTATGAGATCCTCGTTTAGTCTACTTGTCTGGCCAGAGTCCTTCTCCTGTTTGCTGTCTGTGTCACATTCACTCTCCTCCATGTTTGCTTGTGTCGCCTTCCTGCCTCCACGCATGCCGTGCGGAAGAACGCAAAGCAAAGCATCAAATCAAAAAGTGATTTGCGACGAAATCATCGATGGAGAGGGAAGGACAGAGATTTACATGTAAGGCTACATATGGCTGCTGTAGGTTACACTGATATATTGAGTAAAAGTCAGCAGTTACACTGATGGCACTACAGCAAACAAGAAAGAGATTCAGGCAGAGAAGAGTCAAACGAGCGGAGGGACAGAGATGCGAAAAAGACACAAACAGGAAATATGTCTCATCAATACTTGCTCACATGTGATCCGTAATATTTTCCCACAGCATTTAGCTACAAAAAAAACCCTCTAACAATGGTCCACTTCCAGGCGTGATTCACATACTTTAAGTGGCTGTAAAACACGTGCAGATTACCACAAAGGCTCATGATGCTGCAACATGTAGATACTTTCTCCTTGTTTTAAATAGAAACATTTAATACAAATATTTGAATTATTTCTAAAGAAAAAAGGAGACTGTTAAAGGCTGTTCGATGGACACGTGTTGGCGGAGGAGAAGTAAAAGCTGGGAGTCCTAAATGTGCTCTGTGTGTGTGGTGAAGTGTTCTCCTTGGAACCGCGAGGAAATGACTTCACTTCCTCTGGTCAACTGGGATTTCTTCTGATACAGACAATGAGTGGATGTCGGGCTTTAAACACAGAGAGGGGCGAACAGATGAGAGGGAGAGAAAGAAAGAGGGGAAAAAGGATGAGGAGACGGAGGGAGAGATAAAGTAAGAGGAGCTAAAAGAGGAGGCTGGATGAGAGCCAGGACGGCCAATGCTGCACCCGATCAAAGGCTCCACCACCGACCACAGCGACTTGTAAACTAAACTTAGACGAGCATTACTCAAAAGCCTGAGTAACGCCTCCAGACCGTGTCTCACATCAAAGTGTGACAGGAAATGTACCTCTGGTGTCCACTCTCACCTTCACTCTCTTCCTAACAAGTGTTTCAGACAAGTTTTACTGTAAGATTCACTGCGTGTTTGTATACTTTTCACATTCATAAGAGCATAAAATCTAAATATGCAAAATCTCGCTGCATGTCTGAGACTTAGGGTTGCTGCTGGGCTGTTCAAAAGAGCTCGGATTTGGTTCCTTACTTTAATCTTAGTGAAGTTATCCTAGCAGGGTAATGAGAATTTGCAGCCTCTAGACCTCTAGTTAAGTATTTAATCAGTAAGACAGAAACGAGCGGAAATGATCTGTTGATTTTTTTGAGCTCAACATTTTATGGGATCATGTTTGAATATTGAATTTGAACTAGAATTCATTTCATTGCTTTTACTTGCTTTGTGTTTTTAGTAAAGGTATCGCTTAACCTTTCCTGCACGGGCTCAGTTTATGTCTATGTGTGTGTATACATAGGTGTGCATTGGGCTCGGGAGCACGCTGTAAAACTGTTATCAGCAAATACAGCTTGTTTGCTTTCACGTCACTTATTTTGGGGGCAGCTGGAGTTGAGAATTAGC
This sequence comes from Chaetodon trifasciatus, assembly GCA_037975065.1. Taxonomy (NCBI): domain Eukaryota; kingdom Metazoa; phylum Chordata; class Actinopteri; order Chaetodontiformes; family Chaetodontidae; genus Chaetodon; species Chaetodon trifasciatus. The sequence continues at coordinate 945,483 of JBBMOE010000058.1, forward strand.
ATCTCATGCATCCTATTCTTGCTGAAATGGCAAAGAAAGGACGCCTTTCGAATTTAACCTGAGTTTCACCCTGCGGAGTGCAGAACATGGACGCACGCTCACCAACGCTCACCTTGCACGTAGGGTCCTTTCTCAGGGTGTTCTCTAACTCTCAGCGAGGCTCTCTTCTTCTGCTCTCCTCGTCTCAGCAGGTCTCGCACACGCTCGTTGTAGATCTCCAGGAAGCTGCAGGGACAGACGGATAAGACAAGATCTAATGTCCAATCTATGCACCAATCAGTGAGATGCATGCCACAGGCCTACATACAGTCCCATTACACGCTGTGTGAGTTGTTTTAGGACAGTTAATCCTCCAGTAATAACCAATCTTAAGCTTACCTTTCTGGCATTTTGCCTTTAATGAAAAGTTGACAGTGCAGAGAGACAAAGGAGGTGGCATGTGACAATGTCTATATTTTAACAAACATCCTACAGTCTATGCTATGGAAATTCTAATTCACAACATTTTTCCATAAATGACTTGCAGGGAGAACCCAGAACACATAATATCTGCTTTGCCAAATGAACATCATCTTTGCAAAGTTGTTCTCAAGCTGCCTCAAGCGCCGACAAGAAAATCCTGTTTCTGATTTGCTTTGTATTGCGTGCAACTTTGCAGCATAATTGTTCGGTATGTACCCGTCTAATTTGAATTTCAGGCAGGGCCCCAACAGCACTGCTCCAAAAGGCGAAGGCAATAACACAGAGTGAGATGATAACGCAGTACCTGATCTCCACTCTGCTTGAGTTTTGCCCATCAGGAAAAGTGTCCTCAGACCTGAAGAGACCCTGTGAGGGAAGGAGAGGTGCAGTTTACTGCAAAACTGGATACTGGCTGAATTATCAGTGCGCTCATGTTGAATTTTGACATACCTGGCAGATCCGTGGCGTCAAACCAATGGAGTCCTGACCAAAAAAAAGGGGACAGTAGCATTATTTAGCAGGTGGAGCATGGTTTATGGGTTTATACTTTAACAGCTGCCTTGTATGTAACGGCATGCAGTGATTCTAGCGCCCTCCTCACCGGTGTTCCCATCATGGTGTATGTCTTCCCAGATCCCGTTTGGCCGTAAGCAAACAGACACACATTGTAGCCCTCAGAGGCTCCAGAGAGCACCGACACACCCAGGTCCTGGAACACCTGAGGAGCGAACACACACCCTAAATCACAAATATGCAAAGAAAGATAGACGACTATAAATAACTGAGAGGAGGGTGATGATTCAGGATGAAAATCAATTCAATATACATGTTAACGATGAACATTTGTCAGTGTATTTTAGAGAAAAGCAGCTGCTCTCCTGGGCTGATGAGGTGTTTACAGTGTAAGCCGATGTCCTTGATCTTAATCGCATCGTGTTTTTACATGAGTGTGGATTTACACCAAGGTTTCACTATCACAATGCTGTGGCTCCGGGCCAGTGGCGGGGAGGTAATGTTGCTTCCTGCTGAGGTGTTTGGCTAAGGAGCACGGAGGTCAGCTAATACTCTGGGTAAACAACTTTGCAGAATGTGTATGTGGAAGTAACAAATGTGAGGGTGAAAGGACTTTGAAAAGTGGCTGGGTCAGTAAAATAAACCCTGCCTAAAAGCTCAGTGGTGAGACGTGGGATGCGAAGGAGTCCCACTCAAAACAATCAACTGAGGCCTCTTGTTTCCCTTCACTCTCTCTCCATGTCTGCATCTGAGAGCTGCAGTCTGCAGATTATTAGTGCGAGGCCACAGCTGACAGCGTATGAAGTCTGTCTGCGTTCATATATCATTCTGTTTTCAGGAAGAAACAGATAATTAGATCAAATAAACACGTCAGCTTTGGTAAAGGCGCTGTTGTTGTGAGCACTCCTGAGGGCTGTCATAATATCTGCAAGAACAATAGCAAAACAGTGGAAATAATAACTATCAAACATGCTCTACTGTTCTGAAATATTATTATATACACATTACAGGAGTCACCGAATATGTGTGTATTGAACTGGGTGAAATTAAAACTGTCACCTCACAATAACCGTCATTATCATCATGATATTACAAAGTCATGATGTTCATCACTTCTTCGCTGCTACATATACATATAAAATCTGTCAGGAAATGTGTTGAGGTGAGTTTCAATGCAATTTAGAATGGAACATTACCTACAGCACTTTCTATATGTACACGTGTTACTCATTAGAGGTAAGGTTAAAATGATCCATCCTTTATATTGTTACTTTTCCTTTGTTTAGGCCAAGTCCAAAGGCAACACATGCCTTGTGGGGGCAGCAACCTGATCTAGATCAGACCTGAGACACAGCACATTCCCCCCCAGAACCATAACACACCCTGGCGATCGGAGAGGGGTCCCCTCCCGTAGCCCCCGGGCTCAGGTCTGGACTGTGGATACTGGTGGGAGAAATGCTCACAAAGCTACTACAATCTTCAAGGATCAAACGCCGAGTCATTTCAACATACCTCCCATGTGTGCGGGTGTGTGTGACCACCAACCACTGTCAGGAGGACCTGGAGCTAAGCCTGTGTACACTCTAGGCTTACAAAACGGTGGGAACAGGTTTAGGTTGGACGAGGTTGAAAGCTCTTGTGAAAGGTCTGGATCTTGTGAAAGCACCATGAAAGGATTCGGTGGTCATCTGGTTGTTCTGAGGAGTGTGTGAATCCATGTTCATATTCAGCAGCCTTGAGGGTTCTCTGAGAAAAGTGAAATGTTCATTGTTGATACGGTGGAGACCAGTGTCTTATCTAACCACGATGACTGACTGACGGAGCAAAAACAACAGTGAGTGAACCAGCCGAGGTTAGGACCGAGATTTATCAAAATGTAACACAGAATGCTGATTACCTGCTGCAAAAGTACAGATACTTTTCAGTTACTTTGCTTTCAAAAGCCACAGAAGCAGACATGGCTGAAACTAGTGTTGGATGATTGGACAAATATATCCATGATTGGCTGGGTCCATCTCAGGTGTTTTTGGGTGATATTCGTCATTTTATTTTGCTAACGTAACGGTTTGCCTCTGAAGAACATGGGAGTGATTTTGACCAAACCAGAGCTGGTGATTTCTGAACAGTGGAGAGACTGAAGAAGACGTTTTCATGTTTAATGGATTCACTGTTTAGTCGATTGTGGATATTTTTCAGCATTCTGTTAGATTTCCACAGAGTCCAAGGTGACATCTTCAAATGCCTTGTTTTCTTTCACCAACAGTCAAAAGCTCAAAGGCCTTACAATTTACCATCACAGAAGACTATTTCAGCTTTTCTGTTGATGGACTTATTGATTTACTGGCTAATCCTATCAGCTCTAGTCAATTTACAGACCATCGAAGTACAGTTATGTTAACCTTTACTGGAATCTTTTTACTTTTCTTCTGTTCCTTCACAACCCAACGAGTGCTGAAGAGGATAATTCAATCAAAAGAAAATGTGATAAAAGATTTAGCATTTAAGTCAAAGTAAGTAAGTTAAGTAAAAACACCAAACATACTCTGGTTCTAGCTTCACAGATGTGAGGATTTGCTGCTTTTCTCTGCTTTATATCATTATAAATTGAATATCTTTGTCTTTTGGACTGTTGCACAGACATTACAAGACATCTAAAGATGCTGTTTGGCCTGTGGAAACTTGTGGTGGCCAGTTTCACTGTTTTCTGACAATGTACAGAAGAAACAATTGATCAAAAAAGGACAACACAGATTAGTCAATACAGAAAACTGCAGCCTGAAACCCGACCACCATTTTTCATTTTAAAGTATTGCTGCGTAACCAAGCCAACCATGTGCAGACAACAGCCACGTGTGACTTGTAAAAGTGCTGCCACAGCGGCTGCCTTACTCAATGACCTTATAAATCACCCAACAGGCATCTAACACATCATTATTCCCATGCACAGGAAACCATCCAACACTTGAGACGAAAGATGGCTTTTTAATGAACAATTATTGTCAATATGAATTAAACCGCAGATTACTTCATTGATGACTCGGTTGTTTTGCATGAGAAACATGTCAGCAAATAGTGGAAAATGCTCATTTTAATATCTCAGAGCCACAAGTGACTTATTCAGATTGCTTATTTTATCAAACCAACAGTTCAGCATCCAAAGTTATTCAGTTTGCTCTCATACAAGTCAAAGAAAAGCATAAAATCCTCACATTTCCAGACAGGTAAACAGAAAGTGTTTGGTCTTTTTGTCAACCAGCTAATCAATTGATAAATCAATACACTGTGCATGAACCTGGACAGAGATGCAAAAAAACACCTGAATTTAAGCCAACAGGTGGAATTCACTTTAAATCTAATTTCATGTTAACAAGAAAAATGGCTGAGCTTCTTACGCAACCACTGCCTGATAAACAGTACTGTGGCAACAAATGTCAAAGTGTGCAGTCCCCCTGGAGTCCAGACCACCAAGTGTTGCCCCCTGCCTCTTGGCTGAATGGAGGCTCAAACATGAAGACAAAAAGCAGCGTCTCCCCTGTCTTGTCCTCATCCTACTATTCAAAAACAGACACAGACACCCTCTCCTCCCTCAAACACAGACAATCAATACGGCTCTTGTTAAAGCTGACCCTCTTAAATTCACTCAATGAGGGCTACGACAAGGCTGAGGGTCCCTCCAGGCTTTGCACAAAGAGCAGGAACTTCTCTTCAACTGCGCGCTCCATCTCTGAACTTGACTCTCCGTTTTCTCTCTGCACACTATTCCTTTTGTTTTCTGTTTCTACATCGTTTGGCCTGCTTGTTTTTATCAAAAGTCTGCAAAATACTTTAAACGACCTCTGAACAAAACCACGAGAGGACGCGCAACCTTATTTCAACCTCCTGAGAGAATCAAAACTGTGTGAATGAGTTTGTCTAGACAGGCCATGTTAGGCGACATTAAAACAATCCTGCTGTTTGTCATTACTGTCAAACCAAATTAAATTTGTAGACTGTCTTTGTGCCGTTGTGCTCCAACCTACTTTCACAGTGGGACGGCAGCGTTGGGAGGTATTTTTGGCCCAACAAAGCAACTGAGGTAAGAGACAGGTTGTATTGTGGGAATGAAAATGCACTCCAGGATCAAATGAAGCCGGAGAAAAACAGCCCAGAGATGGAGTGACTGGGTCAGAGCCACAGTAAGTGTGCAGGCTGATAGGTCGCCTCAAAAAACACAGGGGACAGACTAAACACCTCCATTAACAGGAAGACAACTGTCACCAGCAGGCCGCTGCACGTGCGTGTGTGTGTGCGTCTGTGATTGGTTTACAGGAAACGGCATCCACAACAAGGACAAAAGCCACAGAGTTTGCTTCCGTCCGTGAGAAATAAACGCACAAACAATCCAACAATGAAGGAGGAAAAGCAGAATATAGATTTCATTCTTGTATAGGAAATAGGTCAAATCCATCAGGTCACAACAGAGAGGGAGGAAGGAAGCATAAAACAAGGCTTTGGGGTTAGAAAATGTGGCAGAAGGGCTCCAGATATAGCCGAAGGCAATGAAAAGAGAGTCTGTTTTGGCTAAAATTAAGTGCGTAGAGTAGATGAATTGAAGGTTAGAATCCAAAACATGACTGTTTGCACGTCGCACACTTTCTCCCATCCATCTCCCAAATACAAACCATATAATCATGCAGAAATGGAAGCTTTCAGAGAACAGAGGTGTCACTTTTTATTTCATGCCACAGGCTTCTGCTATATGCAGCGTCTTTTCATTTCATTTTCTTTTGTCCAGCCATGCAGGGATGCGTTAATAATATCTGTAGATATTTGCCTGCACAATAGTCTCTTCTGCAAATACAGCTATCTCCAAATCAAATGCGTTGCCAGGCTCGAGCAAAATTTAAATTCCAAGCAATGCCAGGAGACGGAAGAAGAGAGCAGGTTTGCGTCCACACAGCTTTAAATTAATACCACCTCATGATATGCATGGCAGCTGTTTTTAAATCAGGCGAGACATACAGAGATGTTATCTTGCAAAATCTTTCTTTGGCAACAGGTCTGAAAGGGAAAGTTCAAATGTCACGCGTGAGTGCGTAAGTTGGACCAGACCTCTCTCAGGAAACGGAGGCCTCCTGAAAAACAAGGAACCAGCTGCTTTTCATGGCAGCATTGGAGGCCACGATAAAAACCGTGCTCCATTCCATGTTGGTTTTGAAACATGGGAAACACGCTTTTTTTCTCCAAAGAAGCAGCCGTGTTGGTGGCCTGGTAACAGAGAAAAAAGTGGAGGACGGCAGCGAGGTGGGTGAGAAATGTGGAGGAAGAGTGGCAACAGTGAAAGAGAAAGACAGGATGACAAAGACAGGCTGACAAAAAGAAATGGTGTAATGCTTCTGTAATGAGTTAAGTCCTGTAATCACTGGCTGTGGAAAATGCCAATTTCTGGTCTGGTTTTATGTGGCCTGCTCTACACTAAGCCCTGGAGAAGTATTTATGTGTAGTGTATGTGTGTGTAAATGTGTGCAAGATGTCGTCAGGGGTGATGGCGAACGTCCAGACGAGCGAAGTGAAGCACTATGCCACATTTAAAAACTCCGGCTCCTCAGTGCTTTTGCCAGGTTTGACGCAACCAAGAGGACCAAGATGGATTTTCCCCCCACAGCCGCTCTCACTGGGAAGACGCCTCTGAGCTTAATGCAAAGACATGAGACTGCAAGCAAGAAAAGAAGGTCACAAGGAGATGCAGCTTTCTCCCAAACTCTCCATGTCCAAGACTGGACAGCTGCAGAAGAAGTGAGGGTCCCTCGGTTCCCGTCCCACGCTTTCCAAGTAGGTTACACAAACACAACAGCTGGGCCCTGAGCAAAAACTAAATGCTTCTTTAGACACAGAGGAAGAAAAAAAAAATCACTGGAGATCCTCATCTTGCCTTGAATCTGACTGAGAATCAGGGGTGAAAGTTGGAGGTATGTGAGGAAAGGACCACAGCGAGGGAGGGAGGACGCAAACAGGGAGACAGAGTCACAACCAGCAAGGAGAGACAGAGAGGAAGCTGTTTGGCCGGAGTTCAACAACGCTCTCGTCTGTCACACTTGGACAGAATTTGTAGGTCAAATTAGCATGGAGGGGCTGAGAGGGAGGGACAGAGACGAGCAGGCTGTTCTTCATTTCCAGGCCTCCCTGCACATGGGAATGAAGGACAGTGGGAACAAAAAAAAACTGGGCTCTCTGGAAGTGCATTCCATTTCTCAGCGTATGCTCTTCTTTCAGCTGAGACCGGTGCAAAGGCTGGACTTAAAACAAATAAATAAAACCATATCTGGAGAGAGTTTGGGGATTTGCTGCTCCTCCCCAAAGAACAACCCTGTAGAGTGAAGAGCTGCAGGTCACACTCTTTATGGCAGGCTGGAAATGACTTCCCCAGCCTTCAGACTGATGGGAGCCTATGAGGGACAGGGGGACAGTGTAGGTTCCTTCACTGGGGAATACAACATCACTACACTTTGACATGGACTCAACTACTCTTCTTCCACTATTTGCTATATTTTGAGTGGCTGACTTGAGAATCCACACCCCTCTGTTAGGCCGTGAATATTGATTTGGCACCCAGATTGCCAGTTATAATGTTGTTCTAATGAGTTATAATGTGCAGGCTTTGCTCGTCTGTCCAACAGGAATTACACGCACCTTTCGGCTTATAACTCCTCTTATCTTCTGCCTTCACTGACAAAAAGCAGTGAGCCGCTGCATAAATCACAGGTGCTTCTCCTGCATCCACATGGCGCAGTCTCATATTTCTTTGTTGGCAGCGTGTGGTTTATTTGGTGTCCTGTTTGTAGTTAATTCAGACCAGGCCGGACTGGACTGGACTGTGTTTGGGGGGGGGGAGTAAATGCTCACGTGTGTGTGTGTGTGTGTGTGCGTGTGGAAGATTCTCACACAGAGAAGCTATTCTTTCAGTCTGCAGCACCACTGACACACAGACCTAGAAACACTGCAGGCATAATCGAATCACAAACTGCATCGACAGAGGCACAGAGAGGAGGAGGAGGAGGAGGAGGAGGAGGAGGAGGAGGAGAGGGAAAAACCCCAGCAAGTCGACTCCTTTTGGCAATAAAAAACAGCATTGTGCTCTGAGACAAATCCTCAGCAGTGACGTCTTTGCCCTGAAATTTAACTGCAAAAAATCATTTGGTGAGGCAGCTGTGAGTTTGGCAGGCGAGGGCTGGGGGCCGCAGAGGCACAGTGGACCCCCTGCCCATTTCCCCTCCTGTCCTCCCCTCCGCCTGCTCCTCCTCCACCCGAGGAATTCGCATTCCCACTTTCTCTTCGTCTCCAATCACTTTCTCTTGCCATTCCCTGTCTATACCCTCCGCTTTTTTCACTTTCCTCTCGCCATGCTTCTCACTGTCAGAAGCAATAAACAAGCTGAGGGCTTTGTGTTATTAAATAGTGGGAAAAAAAGCATTTATTAGCTCAATATCGAGGCCCAAAACAAAGGCAGCACTTAGACAAACAGTCCCAGTTCTCTCCTGCATTAACTCAACAGCTGGCTCCCATTAGGGATTATGGTTCTCTCTCAAAAACCTGCTTCTTCTCACCTGGCAGAGTCCTTCTCCCTCCTCTCTGCTCGACCTTCCTCCAGAAACTTTCATCACCCAAAGACACAACTTAAAAACTGTGCCCTCCATCCTGTAAGACAAGTTTTTTTCTTGTGGGGAGGCCTCAGCGACAAGAAAGCAACCACGTCTGCACGCCAACATATACTTTAAGATACCACATTGCTGTCTACTCTCTCTGCTGTAACAGTGCATGAGGATGGAAACCAGCACAAGCATCTGGTGGAAACTATCAGTGATGCATGGACTTATGCAGCGGACAGCACAGTGCAGGAGCGGGGAGGAAGGTATAGGGGCTGGGCAGCCAGTCTCTGGGGGGGCCCTGGGCGTGGTGGTAGTGGAAAAGCAGGAGTTAAGATCCAGTTTGCCCTTGTCTCATTCCACCACAGGCTCAGATTGTCTCAGTCTCAGGGGGACCACAGCGCAAGACGAATTCAGAGCAAGTCCCTCTCTTCCTGCTCTTAAAAAAGAAAAGCATGCCAAAACATATTTTCAGAGCGGAAACCATGAGAAAAGCCAGAGCAAAAACAGCTTCACCTCATTAATGCGTTAAAAATGCATGCGGTAGGATGCCAGATAAGGGAGAAACTGAATCCATAACCTCACTTGAGAGCAATTATCCAAATGTAATGTCACTGAGCGAAATGAGGCGACACACCAGAGTGGGAAATTAGTCCCAACGTTGTCATAAAATTTTGGTTGTGGATGACAAATCTAGCTACTCAAGCTGCCACTTGGACAGGCTCTTCATTGTTCTAAAGAGCAATTTCTCTGGTAAAATAGTTCAGAGTGGCTCCTGAATCACAGAGTCCACCTGCCACTGTTGATCCATTAATCTGGCTCGCTGCCCTACTACACAAACAGTATTTTCTGCTTGTGTGTCAGGCACTGCGGCTTTAGATCCACCAGAGAAACATCCAATTCAAATATTTTCAACTGTGATGTGATCAGCAAACGGCTGACGTGGTCATCTACGGGATTCTTTGTTAAAGAGACTATTCTTTGGATTCTGGGGCAGAAAAAGAGGTCAGATTTAAATCCAGCAGCTCTGTCTTTCAGTGGTGTCCTTTCGCCCACCACGGGTCAGCGGAGGAATGTCTTGTGGCAACCAGGCCACTGTGACTGGACACGATTCTGCTGAGGAACCAGAGCCAGAGGAGGGGGGAAGAAAAAGGAGAGAGGAAGAAGTGTTGTGTTGTGCTGTCTGCTGCTCTGCGCAGTGTGTAGGCCGTCATCACAGCCCTGTCTTTCTCAAACGCACACAAAGGCAGCTCTGACAAGAGGAAAGACAGGCGGTGAGGGAGTGGCAGCGGGGAGAACCCCTGCGGTAAAAGGATAGAAGATTTAACTGGAAGCCTAAAGGGTGCAGAACGATGAAAACTTGATGGAATTAGAAATTATTAACAAGGCAGCTAATCTAAAAAAAGAACTATGTATGAATAGGTTTTGGAAAGTTTTCCTGTCATGGAATTGGGCACCACTTCCTCTTGATCTGGAGCCCGTCTCAGGTTCCAGCTACACCCTCCAATCAAAGCAACACAAAGATATCTAATCGTCCAATCAAAGCCGGGACATGAAAAGCGAGCCGACTCTAGCCAAGCCATGTCTGAGGCAAAGAGACTTCTGGGTAACAGATGGAGCTGATATCATATCCCTCGAGTGGCCATCTGTGTAAAAACGTACAACACAACATACACACCGCTCTTGTCGTGGTTTGTTTACAAGGACGCCGTTTCCTTTGGGCTCTTTGCTCGGTGGAGATCTCGTGTTTGTCTTGCATCAACTTGTGGCAAAAAGCCTGGACTGGCACGCACAAGAGGGCACGTAACACGTAACAGAAACAAGGAAAATCTTTAGGTATGGCTACATGTCAAACCAGATCCTTTGAGGACATAAACTAATCTCACTTAATACACTAACACGCACTGAGACACTCCAATATTCCAGAGTCAGATTTAGAAACTGCCATTTAAACAGAATATCGTGTTTTTCTTCCCACGGGGGAACCCTCTTTGTGCTGGTTCTCCTGTCAGAAACTACTTGTGTATCTGTAAGAGAATCAGTCAAAACACTGTTTATTTTGCCATATTTCCATGAAGATAACCACAAGCACGGACCACAATAACAACATCAGAGAATAAGTGGGTTTGAGTCTACTGTATGTTGACTCTGATGTTGTAACATACTGCGGTGGGGCCTTTTCAGGCATTTAAATGGGAAAATTATGGGAATACTACAGTGAGCGACCCCTGTTAAAAACCGAACATTATAATGCTGTCGCATTTCAAGGTCAATAGCTGGACATTCCAGTTTATGTAAACACAGTCAGTCTTTACCTCCTCCTGCGAGGCATAGTGAAGGTCTGCGGGGTCCACCGACCAGTAGCAGTAGTCAAAACAAAACTCCAGAAGCTTGTCCCTTGAATCCACAGCACCATCTGTGCGTCCATCCAGCTTCAGCGAGGAGAAAAAGAAGAATAAAGCACAGCATTTTTTACTCATTTTTTATTTGATATGAACCAATAAGAGTCAACATCATTATTAAATAAACAGGAATTTGTCTGACAATAATAAAATTTAAAAAAAAAGATCCCGGTTATAAAAGCCAGGTACTAACGCTTTTGTTTATGGGGCCGCTATGAGGTGGAACTGCAAGCAAGCTGTTTCCATTCATTAGCAACACATTCACTCCTCCAGTTCTTTGGTCGCTTCACTGCATTAACACTAAACACTTTTCTGCTAACTGTGAATCCTGAACCGAGGAAAGACAGCACAGCAGCATTTGGGCTTGTCCAGGCACAACAGAAGACAGGAGAGCATGGAAACGCTTCTTCTACATCACTGCATTCAACCTGGAGAGCCACAGTGTTCCCTCTGATACTGTTATCTTCAATTTGTAATGTTCAATGTTCCCGGTCTACCGAGGTAAAGATCAATGGAGAAAGTGGCGCCGGGGGCTGAACTTTAAAGGATGTTTCCCTTAATGATCAATAATCGTCAAATATACATAATTATCATAATATAAAGAAACATCATTCAGGCTTTACAGTCAGAATTGTTATTCTTAAGCTCTCGCTCTTTAATTCTGAAGACTGACACCAAAACCTGACATTTACCATTAGTTTTTGGCATGTGAGGTTCTGTTGTGCTATCAGACTCTCTTGTAATTGCATTGGAAAATTCTGAGGTGACATCAGGGTATCATGTTTACGTCTGGCGAGCGCAGGTACAGCAGCAGAAACAGCATCGCTGGAGCTGATGAGGTTAAATGTCTTACTAAAGGACACGTCAGTGGCAGATTGATGCCTTGGCAAGGGCTGGGAAAAGGGTCCTTTACTCACTGTAGTACTTCAGACCACGAGTCAATTAACAAAATCATTGTTCAAATGAAGAATCCACTCAAACAATCTATGTAAATAGCTTTGCCTTTCTCTGACTGCAGCATTAGGCCACACTGAGCTCTGGGCATCAATTTTCTTCACAGCAATTGGCTTGACTGAAAGCGCGAGTGTTTAACCTCTCTGCACTTTGAAGAAATTCAACAATGGCCATGAAGTGCACAGGATTAGCCAACAGCAACACCAACCACTGGCAACTCTCCTGGCCGACAGAGCTCTAAACTGATGAAGGCTTAACGAACTAAGCATGTTAGAGAAAACTTACTAGCAGTGAAGAAAAAAAAAAACCTTTTTCTTGTTTCATGCTTTTTAATTTAGTTCAGTGGGTCTTCACAGCTCGTATTTCTTGATGTTTGTTAGTTAGCCTTGTGTTTATTGTCCTTTAAAATCCACAGCTTTTTTTCTGCCTGTCTTAGATCCTCCAAAACTGTCCCACTTTCCATAAATAATTATTCCCATGAGACCCGCACGAGCCTAAGAATCCTGGTCCTTTTCCATGACGGAAGGCGGCCATATGTGGTTTCTCTCTGTCACTTCATTTGTAACAGATTCTCTCCTCCCCCATCCAACTCCTCTCCATACGTCAGCCTTTAAAACCCCAAATGTAAACAAACGGACCAATTCTGTAACCACCACCTTTATCAGTGAAGGTCTTCATGTATATGTTGTAGCTAAATGTGAGTTTTGAAACGAATTCGAAGCTTCATTTCTTTCATCTTTCTGTAGGTTTGTAAAATCTGTGCACGATGTGTGGACCTTTTGATATATGATTCAAGCAGGCTTCTGCATCTTGAAGCTAGACCCTTCACATGCACGGAGCTTCATTTCAATATCAGCTAATGCAAAAAAAAGAAAAATAGTTCAACATGTTACACACTGAGACTGTAGAGACAGCACCAATCTGCCAATCTGCAGGCAGTGCAGCTCAACTAATCAGACAAGTCTGCCCCGTCATGTGACACGGCAGGTTGGTAGCAGTATCAGCTTACAAGACTGCATAACTCACACAATAATTATTTCCAAATGTGCAGAACTGACATTAAAACCAAAATGACCTTTTTCATCCAACATACAGCGACACTGCTCACTCTTCTTGCCTTACAAATAGACAAGCAGATTCCCTGTTAAATCAACTAATTTAACACCAAAGCTATTGTGCATTGTATTATTTTTGGGTAGGAATTATTTGTATTGTATTTGTGCCACTTTTCAGTCACTAGGAGTATCTGAAGTAAGCTGTTGTGTTGCTGTTAGCACTGGTGTGCAGAGTGTCAGGGAGCATGTGTTTGACAGGAAGGGTCTCCCAATCAGTAGTGAGCGCGTGTGTGCATGAACTCAACACATATAATAAACAACAGTGACATCAAGCAGGAAAAGGCTGATCCAAGGCTGTAAACATCCTGCTAGATACCATCTACACACTGCTCCCAGTTCTAAAAAAGAACACAAATACAGACTCAATGCTGGCTGGAATGTATTTCTTCACACTACAATACTCACCTTAACATTTCGGATCTTCACAAACTTGTCCTCCACCTGTACGGCTAGCCGTCCTCCATCCGCGCTCTCCCTGTAAGCAAGAAGAGAACGGCTGCTCCATAAACATTTATGTTTGGAAGTGTAAATGAAAGTGATTAATGTTTTTGAGACATGAGAGAGATCTGATCGGAGGAAACATTAGCACAAGCTTCCAATCAAGAAGGGAAGACTAAAGGGACGCTATCAGTGTTGATCAGCGTCTCCCACTTCGAAGGCAAGCCGGACAGAGATTTAACAAAGGTTTCACTTTGGATTCAACGCCATGCGGACAGATTTAAATAGGTTTAAAATCCTCTTTTTGCTGATGCAGTTATAATTGAGAGGGTGTCCAGACACATTTAGGCTAGTTCCACTTGACTTGAGGCCATCACATGACAGTTAACACAATGAATCTGTGTGTCTGTGTGCGTGTGTGTGTGTGTGTGTGTGTGAGATCCATGACATCCCCACCAGTTTCAGATTCAAATGAAAACAGACCCTCACACACTCCAGAGACTTCCTCTGATGAGGCGGCCCGACCTGATTCCACAAAACGGACAGCACGCACAAGTGTTGTGTGTGTGTGTGTGTGTGTGTGCTACGCAGACCACTGCGTCTCCTCACATGCATGTAAAACAAGGTCAACTCGGCGATGTGTGCAACAGCAGCTGGACCGAGCACATCTGATGCAACACACGCGAAACTGGAGGCAATCACAACATGGAGCTGAGAGAATTTCGATCTCCAGGAGCGATAATGACGGCAAATACTGCCTGCAGTGCTAGCATTCGCTCTCCGTGGTGGGTTAGGGGGCTGACGAGGAGGCTGTTGTAATCGTCCGCTCTCCCTGTGCTTCACCACGCGGGACTCATTTTGCCAACCCCTGCAATGGCCCAACCCAAAACCACCAACCTTCAATCTCAGGCTCTAACCAGCACGGAGGAAAGGAGGTTGGGGGATGGAAAATAGTAAACCTCATAAACTGTGTTTTGATACAAACCTAGGAGTAATTTCACAAATGGGCTGACATGTTTTCTGCACATGTGTGAGGCTGCTTGCCTTTTAAGGGGGGGGGCAAATGAATCCCAACGGCCAGCTAAAACAAAGAGCAACACACTTCTATGCCCGGCTGAATGAGGAATGCAGCTGATCGGGCTGGTGTTAATGTTATCTCTGTCACGCAGCAGGCCCTTATTCAAATATAAAAATAAGGAAATACATCCTTCACTTAAAAAAAAGAGGATATTAAGACTGTCAGAAACAGAAACGAGGAAGCACAGATTTGCATGACAGTGAACATTATGTATAAGAAATTCTTTTGTTATGCAAAACAAGAGGAAGACTGGCTGAAAGCATCATTGTCCAGCCCTTCATGGCCTGAATAATGCTTTGTTATGGTACTGTAGTGGCCTTCACATTAAACACCCCTGCAAAACATCCTGCAGGAGTTCAATGCAATTCAATGTGCTTCTATAGAATTTATATGTACTACACCCAAAGACCCTGAAGACCTGTAATTCAACATGCTGTAGCAATTTGCCCGTTAATGTAAAGGGATGCTCCAATGGAGCACAGTAACTTTACAGCCTCCCCATGTTACTCTGCTACTACAACAGCAGATCTCACAGCACTGTAAAACAGAGGGAAAACTTTTCTGCCTCCATAAACGCCTCTCACTGAATGAGGGGAATGCTTTTAACTTACAAACATGGCTGATTCTAACAGTGATTAACACTTTGTATATATAAACAATTTGACAGAGCCCAGGGTAACATCTTTAAATGGCTTGTTTAGTTAGAGCAGTCACACTAAACCCGAAGATATTCAATTTACTATGTTATAAGGCAGAAAATCAGCAGATCCTCTCCTTTGAGAAGCAGGAATCAGTTAATGTTCAGTATTGATGCCTGCAAATGACTAAAGCAAATCAAAATTGTGGTGGATCAGTTGATTGACTCATTGATTAATCAACTGATCATTTTAGGTTTATTGATTTTTGAGGAGGATATTTCTTGAGTTAAGACTTTAGGAAACTTGTGAAGATGTGTTTCCATTACTTCTGTACAGGATTACTTTACTATTATGAAAACATTATTACTTATTGATCCTGGGGGCAGTCATAAATAAAGAGACAACAAAGTAGTTTGAGTATATCACAATTAACGTAAATTCTAATTGCTCTCCATTAGCATAATGGTGGCTGTGCACAGATAATTGGCTGCACTTAGATTTAAAGGCAACCGAGCTCCAATGTTTTGTACATTACTCAGCAACACGCACACACACACGCACACTGCTTAGTCAGACAACCATACTGACAGCCACAGTTGTCATTATTCACCATGTGCACCACTGCACAGAGTTTCATCGGCTAAGTTAGCTAACCAGCTAGCTTAACGGCCGTTTCTGTTACGACTTATCATAAAGCAAAATGGACAACAGCGCTAATACAAAACGCAACATGAGACGCGTAATGTTTTGGACGTAACTAGCATCAAACAGCAGCCAAAGTCCCAAAGCTGGGAGCAACAGCTCTGACATGAAGTGAGACATGGAAGCAACAGCGTTAAAGTCGGTCAAACAATGTTCATTTATCAAGTCGTTTAATTAGCCATACATTAGCTAGCAGAGACAATTAACGTTAGCTAACGTTAGAACTTACCTTGCGCTGGGAGGACGGACTCGTACGGCAACTTTAACGTTTGCCATTGTGCCTTCCGAGGATTTTACACGCAACTCAGCAGCTCACTAACTCGGAGCTGGTGTAAAATAGTGTTTCCCGTGTGAGCATGTCGAGTGTTCTGGCATTTTCTCCGGTAAAAGTTAGGGACGAAACTCTTGTGCTATCCGCTTCAAGTCATCTCTCCCGGCGGGTCGCGGGTTCAACCGCCCGCCGCGTCTCTTCAAAACCCGCAGCTGAAACTTCCTGCTGTCCGGAGAGGGAGGGGAGGGAAGGGAGGGAGGGGATGCTGCTGGATACTCCCCTCCTACTACGCCATATTTTTTTTGCATGCCTGTTATTATTTAAATCCCACACTGTTTAAAGTGTTGAACCGGGGCTTACACTATATTTTGATCGATAACGACGGGATTTGTGGACTGTGTGCCTATCAGATCTTGGCCTTAGTCACAGTGAGATTCTTCCAGCCTCTATGAAACTCCCAAATCTGCATAACAACGACGCAAACATACAACACTTAAACCAGAATACATCTTTATTGTTATAGCTTTTAACTTTGCGGCAATATATAAAATATTTGAATTTAAAAGCAGCGGGGGATACAGCGCTCGTTCAACATGAACAAAAACAGTCACAAATGCAGTGTGGCATTCATGAAACACACATGCAGTCACTAGTTGTGGCGGTCAAAGGCAGTGTGTGAAAGTGCTGCACGGAAATTAAAAGGTTTATTTCTTCTGGTGGTTCTAAAAATGAACAAAAAAACACATTGTTCAGTTCATTTGTGACAAACTATGGCTTGTTTGAAGGCGCATTTCATGTAAAAATTGGGCCTGCAATTATGTTTTAATGAGCCTACGTCTGAAGTTACACAGTGCTTATTTTGATGCTGACCTTTGTCGTGTCTTTGCGAATTCTCTCTGTGCTCTTGACTGTTTGCAGTGCTTCATCTACTAGCATTTCCCTTTGGGCACAATCATCTCCCGGGTTTGCTTGCAGGAGGGCTCAGTGGATCTAAGATGGTGTGGTCCCTGGCTCCTTCTGACTGGCAGGGCTTTCTGGTTCTTGCGGCGTCTTAGCAAAAGAGCAGAGGTATTCACGAAAGGCTGCTGTCACTTCACAGGTGCACAACAAAAGTCGGAAGCTTGCAAGGTGTGTGCTGAGGCTGACTGTGGAACGGCTTTGACGGGCTGTGCAGTGGCAACTCGAAAAATGGTCAACAACAAGAAGTCATCCAGAACGGTCTCTTTCAAGAGCACAGACAGATGTGGCATGAAACACTGAGGCGATCATACAAAAGATGCTGTGGGACAGCGGGGAGTATTACTGCTGTCACGTAGCTCCCTCTACTGTCTGTTGAGAGACCTGCAGCATGTCCATGTGGCTTTGCAGCTCAGCCAGAGGCGAGGGGGGTTTAATGCTCTGTGACTGCAGCTGAAAATTTTCTATCAGCTTCTGAAATGACACGGAAATGAGAGAACAAAGTGAGCGCGAGAGAGAGGGGGAAAGATTCAAAAGAGGTCAAATCACACGGAAAAGAAATAATTGCCAAGAAATACAGGATGACAAGAACGCAGTGAACCCTCACCGCCGGCAAGGCCAAGTTTGTGAGCTTCTTCCAATGAGATATGACCTCCTCCTCGCTCAGGACCCCTCCGTCAACCAGCCGTCTAACTAGAAACAGGTAGTTGTTCCACTGAAAAGATTACAAAAAGTTTAAGAGTTAAACAACTTTCAAAGGAATTAACAGTCACAGAGAAGGTTAACATGTCATCAAACGTCTGTTCTGGAGAATTCAGGCTTGACTAAACTGAGCAAAACAGCAGAGGGGAAACAGGATGTGAAATACTGGAGCACGCTGACGGCCAAATGGTTCAGTTCATGTTAGGAGCTTCGTTATGTCATAACCCTCTCTTTCTTCTTTCCTTTCCTGGCTCTCACTACGACTCTATCAGCTGTCTAATTGAGGCAAAAAAGCACCAAAAAGCTTTCATGATAAAGAATGTAAACCATCCACAGTAGGAAATAAACTAAAAATCAAAAGAAAAAATTAAAATAACTAATCTCAACAATCTAAAGGTGACCTAAAAAAGCTCCTTCTGAGTGCCACCTAAAGGTCAAAACACTTATAATCATTAATCAATGTAAATCAGAGGGAAAGTATCTGTGTAAACATTCAAGTTTTGTATATTCTAGAGGTGTTTTGTATCATTTGTAATGAACATTTGCACACCTGTTGCTTTAAAGCCTTGATCTACACAGGGTTTAGAGAGCCACGCACACATACAGAATGTAGCGAGGGATTTGAGGGGATTATCCTATAAACAAATAGGTATAAAATGCAGAAAAAGTAGTACTTCTGTGTCCGCAGTACTAGGCGTACCTCAGTGTCGCTGGCCTTCAGCACAGCTGTGACGGTGAACGGGGTGAAGAGCAGGTGGAGGGGTGTGGAGGAGCAGTGGTCTCCTTCCCACAGCTCAGCAAGCTGCTCCAGCAGCGCTCTGACAGGAGGCTCTGACCCAGAACCAGGACCCACAACAGCCCCATCACCTCCACCGCACCCTGATAGCGACAGCAGGGGCAGCTCTGCAGACACTGAGCAGATACACACAACAGACAGTTACACAGTACATTACACACACTTTAAATTACACTGTTTAGGACGCAGTGGCACTTAAGTTTGCATGTCATAAAGACTGACTTTTCCAGTAATTAAGAGGCAATTCAGAGATAAGAGTTACCCAGTTTGCAGGCCAGTAGGACAGTAGAGTTCAGAAGCATCTGCTCTGACATCACAGTTGAGAACTGAGAGCAGAGATAAGAAGAACAGAGCGTGATGAAAACTGGCAAAAAGCAGTAAATCCATCACATGTGTTGTTTTGTTGCACATGAGTATCTTGCGTACCTTTCTGCAGGCCAGAGTGTCTCCCACTCTCCGCAGCAGCGTTTTGATCTGAGAGCCAGTCGGCAGCTCCTCGTCAGCCCTGGGGCCGACCGCAACGCTCAGCAACTCCTACATTAAAAGTTAAATTTAAGTTGCAGCTCAGACAGACACCTTTCATCTTCACTTCAGCAAGAAGTCAGGTTTATTCTTTGAAGATGCAAGATGTTATTTCTGCAACCCTGATTCCAGAAGAGCTGGGACGCCGTGCGAAAGGTAAACAAAAACAGAGCGCAACCATCTGAAAACAAAGTGTTTACTGACAACAGTTTTTACGAAGTGTTCCTGAGTCTATTCAGGAACATCCTTTATCTAATCGTGTGCTCCATCCTCGCTTGTGAGCGACTGAGCCTTTCCAGGATGCCCCTTTCATACCCAGTCATGATACTATCACCTGTTACCAATCAACTTGTTTACCTGTGGAATGCTCCAAACAGGTGTTTTTGGAGCACAACTGTCTCAGTCTTTTGTTGCTTCTGTCCCAACTTCTTTGAAACGTGCTGCTGCATCAGATTGAGAATAAACAGGTATTTACAGAAATCAATGAAGCTGATGCAGGCGTACCTTCATCTCAATGAGGACGTCGGAGGGCAGTGAAGCGCTGTGGCTGCACTGTGGAGGGCAGGACGCGGCTCTCTCGCTTCCTTGTTTCCTCTTGGGAGTGGTCGCCTGCTCCTGGGAGACCAGCTCAACCACGGCTCCCTCCAAATCCCCCGAGTCTGGAGCCACTGGGCTTCCCACAGCCTTCATCACGCGATCGTATCTGCTCTTCCACTCGCGTCTTATCAGGGCTGATGGGGAGAAAACAGAAAGGAAGTTTCAGACAGATGAAGCACTGGTTTTTCTTTTCTGTTCCTCTACAATGACAATGATGTTCTGCAGCAGCACTGAGAGCTTTAAGAGACTTCAGTGTTTTTGTGTTTAAGCGTGTAATCAGTCCAGTACAATAAGCCAACAAGATCATGACTGATAATATCAGTTTTTTGTCAATGTTTTCATAAAATTCAGTGTTTCTGGGGCCCACCAACTCAGTTTTTACTATCACAGAAAATTGCTGGCTTCATGCTGCTGTATATCTATAAAGAGTTCAAATTATAATTAGAATAATTATGACACTGCTGTGAAAATGAGAGGCCTGGGATCGCATCACTATCTGGTACCTGCAGATATCCAGAGCTGAGGAATCAGAATGCAGAGAAAAACGGTGGATTGGTGACTCACTATATTAGAGTTACTTGACATGAATCATCTCAATAATCATTAAAAGTATGTCTGGGTTCAGATTTTAAGCTATTTTTGCAGAAAAACAAGTAACAAGCCACAGGGAAAATAACGTCTCATTGGCTGCACATCTCAAGCAGGGT
Source organism: Chaetodon trifasciatus (assembly GCA_037975065.1). Lineage (NCBI taxonomy): Eukaryota > Metazoa > Chordata > Actinopteri > Chaetodontiformes > Chaetodontidae > Chaetodon > Chaetodon trifasciatus. The sequence goes on from JBBMOE010000058.1 coordinate 965,959, forward strand.
TCATATTTTAATATCACACTGAAAGAGATGTGGACTGTAGACGGTGCCCTGCATTGGAAATTGGAGAGAATCAATTTAGAGCGCAGGATTTAAACTGAACACGCACAGAAACATTCAAAAACACAAGCACGGTGCACGAACGAGCTACCTGTGATGTTGGCAGAGAGCCAGCTGCAGGCTTTTTCTGTTGCGAGACGTTTGGTGATGTTTTCAGATGTGCTCAGGACCTGCAGAGAGACAGAGAGTGAGTACAAAACATGGGGAAAAAACTGCATTTCTGGACTTGACTTGCTCTGTAAAGTGATGTGTGTCGGACTTTGTTAGCTGTGCTTTGGGAATTATTTCGACATGACATCACGCCGTCATTTTTGCGAGGTGATTTTTACAGGACTTACAGCGGGGGAGGTCTCATCGGGGAGCAGGATTCGTATGGCCTCGGGACTCTTCTCACAGCAGAATCTGCGAAACCACATCAAACAGAGATTACCATGAAGAGAACATTACCACCAAGAAGTGAAGAGAAACGCTAATGGTGCGCAGTGAGGAACCCAGAAGGCCAAAAGATGAAGCTTTTTCCAAAAGTCAAATGGTCGTTTACGCATGCATGCCTGTGGGCTGCTAGAAAGGAGCCTTGTAAGGGTTCATACAGCTTCCTAACAGCAAAATTAAGCACTTTTCAAGCACTTTCAAGGTACCGAAACCAACAACTCCTAGACTCTTGAAGCCTTTATGTTAGGAACAGAATTCCTTCGTACCCACAGCAATCAAAGTATACTGTTAGCTGTTTATTTTACCAGCTGTTCATATTAACATGACTGTATCCTCTGATCATGGTTATTTACCTGATCCTACTACACCTACGGCCTTAGAGGAAGTCAGTTTTGCTGGCTGCTTGTAAAGGGAGCTGCTGTACCTGGTGGCTTTGGCCAGGGCCTCCAATCCGGCGACACACAGCTGAGCACAGATGGAGTCATTCAGTTTTGAAGGATTTGAGTTTGCTGACTCCAGTCCATCCCTCAGCATCTTCTCACCTCGCTCCACCAACTCACTCACCAACGTGGCCCTGTTACATGTACACAGAGGAAAAATGCCATACATTATGTACAGTTAGGTTTTCATGAAAGTAGAGTTTTGATACAGGCATCTATAAAACACGTCTACACTGGGTGGTGAATGCACACCAGCCACCACCGAAGTGCTTGTAATGCCGGACTGTTTAACAGCCACTAGCCCCTTAGGTAGGTAACCAACCAGAGCAGCAGGCTGATTGATTGCTATTCTGAAAGTCCTTTTCAATTCTCAAACATAATTTGGTGGAGGGCTGGTGAAAGTCAACAAAACAAATGTGAAAGATACAGCTGATTTAGAAATCTGTGACTTGGAAATTCAGACATCCATGACTGCTTCTGCCGGCCCAGCCGACCCCCTCCTCCCTGTGATACTGACTTCATATGCTTGACGGCGTTGGATCCGACTCTCTCAGCGACGAACTCCACGGTGCGACGCAGCGACGGAGGCTGGTTGTGAAAGAAGGCCTGCTCGAGGTCCACCTGTCACATTTAAGTGATCGGTTTAAACACTCTCATGCGGGCAAATCAGAGGTGTCATTCCGTATTTCGCTTCACGACCTCTCCTGCTGACTCACCTGCAGTTTCTGCTGCGACCTGTGTGCAGCCGGCGTATCCCTCAGCTCAGCAGAAGTGGGAGTGATCTTGCGGATGATTCCTCCACTCTTGGCCGTGCTTCCAGACACAAAGGCAGCCAGCAGCTTACGGAACTCACCTGGACCGATAAAAACATGGCAGAACGAGCGCAGGTTACTTTGTGGCCCATCTGTGTGTGTTCTAAGCTCTCCGGCTCCTCTCTTCCATAGAGAACGCTGTCACAATACCACTTCATAATATGCATGTAAAAAACAAAAAACAAAAAACAAAAATTCCACTCACCAAGGAAAGGACAGCATGTATAGAGAAGCTGCTGATCCACCAGAGGAATGCAGTCCTACAAAATAACAAGAAATCCCTCAGTCTGAATGAAAAACCAGCGGTGCTCATTTTATGGGCAAACAGCTACTTGAATGAATGTTTTACTTACGAGCCCTGCAGCAGTCTTGCTGCTGTCCTCCAGCTTGGCCACCTCAGTGAACTCATTGGTGAAGAAAATGTCCTCAGGAATCACTGGGATCTACACAACACACCAAGTTTAATTACATATAACTGAACTATAACAATCAACAAAAGTGAACACACGTATACAAAACCAAATAAAATCCGCAAGTTGGTCTCACCTGGAAAAGCCAACCCAACACTGACACCATTAGCAGCTTGTTCAGGTAACACATTTCTCCACACCTGCCCAGCAGCATTCTCCTTCAAAAGACACAAAAGTAACATTTAACTTCATTTTCCAGCGTCAAACATTACCACACAGAGAAGCACGATTTATATCTAACCAAATCAAAACACAAGTGTCACTATTCTCTAGCTTCTCTACATGTACTACTTCATGATGAGGCCAAGCACAAACACTTTGCCAGTTGAACAGATGTTTATGGACTAAAGCTGCAGAAATGGAGACAGACCTGTACAGGAGAAGCAGCGTGCCCAAAGCGGTTCTATAGCAGAGCAGCAGAGGACCGATGCAGTCCAGCATGGAGAGGAACTCCACCAGCCAGGGCACAGTCAGGATGGTGCGCCTCCTTTTCATGCTGTTACTCAGCACCGCGCACACATCCAGGACTGGAACACTCTGCGGGGGTTTTATTAAGTTAAACGCCTGTCAGCAAATATGCATTTATACCTGCTGATCTGGGCTAAAGGAGGAAAACGGTCATTTAGCTCTGCGTTGACCTGCTCTAGTTTTTCTCCTCACCTTGCTGCGCAGGGCTATGGCAGCCTCCTGTATCTCCCTGGATGGTCTCTCAGATGTTTGGTAAGGCAGAAAGGAAATGAATCCCAGAAACTTGGCCAACAGACGAGCGAGGAGCAGCACTGACGTGAAGCGCTGCTTCTCATCCTGATGAGTTGGACGGAGAGACGAAGGTTTGGATGATAATTAACAGCACGTCAGACAGATTGGTCTTGTCTCATTCCGGCATGATTGTAATTTTACAGACTATTCATGCTGAAACCTTTAGTCTACTGTAAGAAAAGCTTGGGGATAAAACTGTTTGTAAAACCGGCTTGATCCAAACTGACAGGCCACTTGAGGCAAAAATCTGTGACGCTGACATTTCATTACTTTGTCTGCCCCTGAGAATATACCTGCTGCTCCATGTCCCCGTCTCCCTCCTCCTCTCCCTCCCCTGTGGAAGCAGGGGGGCTCAGGATGGACACCTCATCCAGCTGGAGGAGCTGCTGACACAGGCTGTCCTGCAGGTGCTGGTTCAGCTGGCAGCTGGTACACAATATGTAGGACGTGTTAGATCACAGAGGGACAACAGACACTGTTTTAACACCAAAGCTGCTGTCAAGGAAAACGTTTCATTTGGTTCAAAAAGGATTTCTGCCAAATGAAAAACAACTTGCTCAGAAAGTAAAATTAGTGCCGTTATGAGAAGGAACTAATGAGTAATTATCAAAGCATTTTTGGATAATTAGAAGATAAAACCTTTGATTAAACCTGAGACTGAACCCTGACTGGTCTGTCAGGTTAAGTAGCTCTGAAAATAACCTAAATGTTTTAATGGCTGGTGTCAATTTTATATTTTGGCTGTGACATAGTGTATTTGGACGTCTTGTCTTACCAGCTAGCTGTCTGCAGGAAGTCCCTGAAGAACTCCTGGTGACCGGGGAAGGATGGAGGAGGGCAGGGGCCGACGACTCCGTGAGGCTGAATGAGACGCTCCTCGAGACGCTTCAGGCGCCCCAGGCTGTCGGCTCCCAGCATGCCTAGCAGGTCAGCATCGGGAGTATCCCCAGGAGAGCTGTTAACACGGGGGCCTTTGCACATCTAAAAAAAAAAACATGGTGGATTTATTGTGCCAACCGTGTGCAATACACTAAACTTCTGCTTAAAGGAGAAATGTCTTGTGGAGGGGGAGATAACGAGAGGAAGTTGGTGAGGTCTTTGTCTTGAAATGTTATCACTGTCCATAATTTGACATAAATAAAACGTATTTGTTTGGATATTAAGTCTAAGTGTGAACGAGGAGCCACAGTCTACCTGAACAAGCTGCTTCAGGAACAGACGTGCAAAATGAGAATGGTTTCCCGCAGAGGTCAGCTGACTCATCATCCCTCTAAAACAAGAAGGTGGAACAATGAAATGCATAGAGTGGAGGCAGATCAGATGGACAGAATTTTTTATTTTCAAATTAAACCTGGCTCATAAGATAAAAACGTATTAAGTTTGTTGGGCTTGCCTAATCCGACTCCCGAGAGCAGGGTCAAAGTTCCACCCCGGTTCCTTGTGAAAGTCCTCCCACTCTCGTAACACCTCGTAAAAAATGTCTCTGAGAAAAGCACAAAAAAAACATCAAATGCAAAAGTGTCACTGGTGATAAAGTCTAGTTCAGCGGTTTACTGAAATGCTCAGCCTGTGCTGTTTGACCTGCTACAAACTTCAACTGTCACACAGGAGGTTTTCACTGGACATGAAGCGAGATCGCAGCTTTACTATAGAGCTAAGAAACTGTGACATACCTCTGCTTCTTAAAGGTGTGGAAGGCCTTGTCGCTACTGAAGTTGGACCGGTTGTCAGTGGCCGGCTGGAACGGGACTGAGTGGATGAAAGTGGAAACTGAAGGAGAGAGCTGGAGCAGATAAAGAGGAAGAAAAACAGATCAACTAAACAAGTAGAACAGCTTTAATTTCACTTTAGTGATGAATTCAAACACGGATTCTAAGGAGTTCAGAAAGTGGCAACACAATAGATTTATTTACTTCTATAAGTTTAATGTCGATCAACCAATCAGTTAATTGACCCATTGATGCAGCTCTGCACATTGAGAACACAACCTAAGAAATATGTAATACTTTACAGGTACTGCCTTAAAAACAGCATGCTGTATTGTGGACAGTATTTAATTATATCTCACGACACTCATGTAATAATAAGCGTTTATAGCTGTAAAGAGTACGTGTGTTACCTTGGCTGTGCTTCTGTCCTGAGCCTGAGTCAGACGGTCCCTGAGATCCGGAGAGAAAGATGCCACCCTTTCGTTCTCTGCCAGCAGACGCAAGGTACATTTGTCCAAATGCGCTACCAACCTGCCAAAAATACATTGTTAGGAATCAGTGTCTCTTAATTGGGGAAAGAGGCTGTGTACTGATATGTTCCTGTTCCTAAAACTGTGACACAATATATAAAATAACTCACTGAAACTGATTCTCCAGAACCTTCACTGCAAAATACACACAGTTGTGCACTTGTCTCAGGTAACATCTCTCCAGAACATCTGAAAATATGTATATAAAAAAAAGGGCTTAATGTCAGCTTCAGTTCAAAGGAGAGTTAAACAATCGTGATCAAGATCTTATAGGATGTAGGTGACACACAAACTGATTCCACACCTGAATTCGCTGCACACAGACTTTCCTGTTCACCATCATCATGAGTGTGTGGAGACTGAGACGTTAACAACTGCATGACAAAGAAGAGCTCCAGGAAAATATTTGGCACAAGGTTTTCTGTAAGACATGAAAACACAGAAAAACTAATTTTCTTCATCTTCAAAACCACATCTGACATTGATTTTGTACATTTATTCCTAAAGCATTTCAACCCCAAAATGATTTATTTTTATGTTTTAGGTCTGACTTCTTCATTTACAATTTCATTATATTTGTTTTTTACTCTTTCTTCAAATATCTTAAGAAGTGATGTACATTTAATTCACATTTTTTCCCACCTGTTTCTTCACTTAGCGCATGAGCACCACCCTGTGGTCACTCACCAGAAATGCAGGTGCAGTACAGCTCTGCCAGGAGATCCAGTTCCAAGGAGAAGGTGACTTTGGATGGTTCAGGACAGGGTGTCTGCAGATCTGGTGTAACTTTAGATCCCGTCCAAAGCCCTGACTTTGTGGGTGTGCACGGGTCCAGAGCAGAGGGCAGAGGAGAGCCAACCTGCTGCGCACGCTTTGTCCTAAAAGCAAGCAATTTCAGATCGTGAAGCAGGCTGAGGTGGAGAGAGGTCAACAGGAAGTGATACTGCAGTGCAGCCAAAAAAAGCAGCATAATAAAGAAACATGATACTGTGTCATATGTGGAGAAATCTGTAAAAGAAAACCAGTATCGTAATGAGCGGACAGAATATTAATTACGAAGTTTGGCTTACATTTCCTGAGAAATACAAGGCACTACGCATTTATAATGTAGAGTGGCAAACACGCAGCACTGCCAAGGTCTTCCACTCCTCAAACTGGTACAGTAAAAGGTCAACTGCTGTGTCAGAATAAATGTTCATCATTCAGAGTGTGCACTCACTTTTCCCTCTTTAGCAGCTCCCTCTCCTCCTGCAGGCTCAGAGGACTGCCCGCTGTCACTGACCCCTCGAGTGCCTCTGCAGCTAACGGGGGAGTAGAAGGTTTACTGAATGGGGTGGAGGTGAAGCAGGTCTTTGGTTTGGACTGTGGCCGCTCTGCACTGACTGGTGTTGGGTTTATTCTTCTAGACGGTTTAGATGCCCTGAAGAGAAAACAACTGTTAGAAAGATCTGAAAATCAATGATGGAGTCTGTGTTGACTTTTGCTTAACTGAGAGTTTTGTGGACTCACGCTGGCGAAATGGGTGATGACCCAACAGGAGGGAAGTCCTCCAAGTTGCTGAAGTTGAGCTGCCCTGCCGATGGAGGTGAAACCTGCTCGCTTATCCTATTGTACCCTCCTCCTCCGCCTCCTCCTCTACCTGACCTCTTCCCACTCTCCCACCGTCCAACCTCATCACTGTGATGTCCTCCACGCCCTCCTCCCTGCCTTCCTTGTCCCCCCATCAGCATGCTGCCACCACTTCTCCTGCGGCTCTTCTGTGACTGTAAGTTGGGGCTGGGCTGGAGGTCGGGAGGAGACACCATGTAGTCCCCCAGACTGATCCTCTGGCCAGCGCGGCGCTCAGAGCCTGAAGGCCTGGATGCAGGGCTCCATGCTGCCGTAAAGGAGGGACTGCTGAAGGCCGTGACCCCACTCAGGCTTTGGGACCCTGACTGACCAGATGCATCCCACTCAGTTCCAGGTGACACAGAGGACGCAGGAGAAAACAGCTGGACCCGGCTGGCACTCCGAGACCCAGCTCCACCACCGGCAGACCTGTAACCTCTCCTATCAGCGAAGCCCTGCGTCTGTGCAGCAGGTTTGGGGCGGCTGGGCGTCTTGGCCGGCGTGGCAGGGCCATGAGTTAGTGCTTTACTGCTCTGCTCTCTCAGGAAGTTTAAAAGAAATGGGACGAATTCTTGTTTGTGGACTGTCACGCGCGGTTCACTGAGTGCCAGGCTGTCACCCTCCTGTCGAAAAGAGATATAAATGTTGAAAAAGGGACTGTGATAAATAAAGCATTTATAAAGCTGAAATAGCACCCATGATCAGCGCTATTTAATCCAGAATGAACCAAAGATAAAGAGAGTAACTAGGTCAGTAAATGTTTTGCAAGACAGCTTGGGACATTTCTACAGCCTGTTGACCTAGCTAACACCTGGCTAACCAACATCTGCTCAACTGCACAGCCATCTTCAGACAGTACTAAAGGCAGTGGTAAGCAGCCATGTTAAGTTATGATCTGTTTTAAGGCAAAATTTTCTCTTGACTGGTAGGAAAGTTGACAACGTAGCGTCTCGACTGGAGTCCATCCCATCCCGGCTTCAGCTAACCTAGCTCGCTAGCTGTCCAGCTAAAAGTTTTGTTTACAATCAGTTGTGAGCCATGTCACCTCATAAAATACACTTTACAGAACCAAACGCGTCCAGGGTGTCTGACCCATGTGGTTCCAAATCATTTCGGACCCACCTCAACATTCTTCAGCCAGTCCAAGACCCTATTAATATCCGCTTTCTTCGACACAAGAGATTCCAAAAGAGCCGCCATTTCTGAGCAGGAGCTGCGCGGCTAAAGCACTGAGGCGAGGGGGCGGGGTCAGCGTGTCAGCGTGTCGACGCGTAATGCGTGTGACGTATCCAACCACGTGTGCGACACACACAAGCTGACAGTCGTCACCATAATGCTGTTTTTTTAGACAGATTTATAGCAGGATTGTCAAACTCAACTTCTTTCTCTTGAATACTTGGACAAAAATAGTGATTTGTTTTTTTTTCCAACAATAATGTGAATAAACCCTGAAACTGCTCTTTCTCTCTTACCTGTTGTTTTGTCATGTTGCTTTGTTTGTTTTGGTGTCAGGTTTACTGCTGTAAATCAGGGTACTGCGGGGCAGAAGTGTTTACACAGAGTTTCACAGTTATGTGCAGCTTGTTGAAGGTTAAATGTGAAATAAAAATGTAGTTTAATCAGAGTTGTGCTGGCATCTAAAATAAAAACATACTTACGATACCATACTTGGTGCAATTAAATATTTTGGGGCCTTCTTTAATTGTTTCACGGTCCAGATCTGGCTTCTAGGCCGGCAGTTTGAGAACACTGATTCTGGAAAACTCAGGCAATTTAGGTTAGAGCATGCAGTTAAGTTACAAAGACACCATTACTAACTTTATTCGTAATGCTCACAATCCAAAAGATGTGATTAATATGATCAAATTTGGGGGGATAATTCTACATGAATCATCTCTTTTTTTATGTGAATTGTGTATTCTTAAAAGCATACATACAACATATAAAAAAGGTTGCACTGGAAAACATCACAAAAGTATTTGTAGCATTTTATTGTATTAATGTCTGCAGTTATTTTTCAATTTTTGCTCCCTTTCACTGCATTTTGAGGTGCTTTGGTGGTACATTTCATATCAATTTTGAATGTCATACTCATATTTAATTCCCCTATCCTTTGCTCAATCTGTGATGTCTGTTACAAACTGCTTCTCTTGATAAAAGATGTTAAGACACCAACTGCTGACAGTCCAGTCCAAAAAACAGAAACCTTTCACAGGATTTTGTCTGCATGCGGAATGAGTATTTTATTTATAACCAGTTTATAAAAATAAAATACAAAATAATTTTAAAACAAAAAAGAAAAAAAACACTGTACAAGGCATTGATATGATACAAATGATAGAATAAACAGAAATAATTACAGTTATATACAATGCAAAAACTCCCACTTGTTACATTCTTTCCTTGAGACTGTACAGTTACATTTCAAAACCATGACGTACATTACAACACAAAAATATCAACCATTAAAAAATCCCAACAATTGAAGTCAAAATGATAGATGGGCAAATTAGCAAATGTCACAATAAATAATTTCTGTCAAGTATTTATAAGTTATTGACAAGTATCCCAATGTTATGATATGAGAAGTGTATAGTGCACACCAAAGCTTTCATTAGTTTTCATCTCACCTTTCAAAATAAAACAGCTGGGTTTGCTCTGTTGGCCTATGGGTATCTGTAACCACAAATACCTGCAAGCTACTATAAATATGACACCTTTCCACGAGCAGGTCACTTTTAAAAGTGACCCAAAAATCCTCACCGGGAAGGCATCGCTAGTACTACAACTACACCACTTATGTGCAATAATAATCATAAAAAAAACATGAGAATAAATCTGATTATCTTTTAAAACCAGCAGCACTGTTTAGTGTCCGTCCCTCCCTTTCACTGAAGCCTGTTAGCATATAAGTTATGGTTTTACAATACTTATTTCATTTAAATAATTAGTTTGAGTATTTTACAGGTATATATTAAAAGTCTGCACAACAGCGTTCTGAACTTCGAAAGCTTGAAATAGAGCCTGAAATAGAGAGTCGAAAGAGGGAGAATTCAAAAGGTCGATTGCTGGCGACATGTAGAAATCGCACGCTCCTGCTCCAGAGCGCACGAACAAACACACCTTGAATACCGCACCCTGAAATTTTCCACCAGGCGCTCAATAAATGGCCCACGCACTCTCACAGAAACACGGGGAGCTCTCCGGTAGAAGCGGCGCTGACCACGCTGACGGGCACGGCGGCGCGCACACACCGTTCACAGACATGAGATAAGTGACGGGAAGGCTTGGCTTGGCCTAATAGTGGAATGATCTCCAGCACAGACAAGGCTCAGTCATCCCTCGCTACGCACAGAGGGGCAGAGAAGAGACATTAAGGCGACTGACTGACTGAACGCTGTCTGCCTTCAGGATGAGTCATCGTAGCTGCTCTGTGAGGCCAGCGGAGCTATCTGCAAGATCTGCAACGCAACAGCACGTTTGTTATCTACAAAGCCGTGTGCCCTTTCAGCCTCTCCACACTCCCACATTTGTCATATCACAAGTCAAACCACATCTGGAAAATTTATCAAAATATTTGGCAATTTTTTTTTTTGTTCCTGTGCGCAGCCGTGTTTCAAAGAGGCCACAACTGATGTGAATCTCTCAACTCGTGTTGTTGCAGTGAGTCTATCTTTTGATTCAGCGAGTTGCACTGCTAAAAAATACAGTCTATCATATTCCAGCGACACAGCTCGTCCCCTGTCAGTGCAGAAAACTAGTCATACAGAAGTAACACTGCTCACCCAGCGGGCCATGAACTCACCGCTGGGTTTAAATCTCCATAAGACGGATGCTGTGCGATGGGAAGCAGCTTTTTACTCAGTAGTTGATTCAGTCTTTTCTCTGTTGAGCATGCAAAGAGTAGCACTGGGGGGAAGCTGGAGTTATTTTACAGTATCTTACAAGCAGAGGAGTGGGAGGAGAGTTTCAGTGAGGAGTCCTAACTAGCGTAAAGACAAACAGCACTCTGATTCCGCCGCCTTGTGCACAAACACGCTGCGCCTCAGGATATAAAAAGACTTTCTCCGGCGCAGGAGGAGCAAAACAAAAACACCCTTGCACATGGAACATCATGGTGGTGTGAGAAATATATGTACATATGGCCTCCGTTTTCAATTGCTTGAGGTCTGAAATTCACATTTTTTTCTCTAAGTCTGACCTGGTACATGCAGGACAGGTGTCACTTGAAGGATTTCCTTTTTCTCGTTACAAATAAGACGTCGCTACTCTGTCCTCAAGTACACTGCTGCTCAAATAGCGTTTGGCTTACAAACATTAGTGTTGCTACCTCTTCTACGTAAAAGAATACTGGTGAAAAGGGTCGTCTTGTAACTGCTGGCACAAGTCTGTTTGGGGCTCCTTTTCCTTTTCTAATTACAAACGAACCAAAGTGAATCCTCGAGCTGCCCGAAGTGCCAAGGCACGCGCTGAGACAAACATCTGTGTCTGCACATCACTCATCAGTAATGCACCTTGTGTTGTTTTAAGCTTACAGCCGCTACTTCAAATCCCAAAGCACATGTTCCGCTAACTTGTAATCTCTTCCTTCAGTGCGACATTTCGATTCCCTCTAGGCAACACAGTAGGCACAAAAAGGTGTGTGTCCTCACGCACTTTACATGATTGATTGTATAAAAGGGGTCGATCCCTTCGATTTAACATTTAAAACTAACGCGAGTGGCACCATACATCCACTATCACACAGAGGAGGGCAGGAGTCGAAAGCGTCGCTAAGCATCAAAATAAATATCTCAATAAATACAACTGTACACAAATTCGGCCTTTATGCATTAGCGTATAGCATAAAGTAAACGTTATACCCTGCCTGCAATCTCCAAAAACCGAGGAGATAACTGAGTCAACACCAGGCCAATATTTCATTAAGCTGCGATCAGCTATACTGATACTCCATCAGTATAATCCAAGTGCATTAAAAGAGGGGATATATAAGTTATACTGTGGTGCAGGATAGATGATGATTTATTTATGTGCCCATTGGCCCAACTAACAATTGACTTATGTGTCACGCCCGCATTGGGAAATCACTGTTTAATTTTGCAGCTATTGTTTGCTATTGGCTATTATTTAGCTCTAAAACGTGATAATATAAATAAAATGAATGTCGCTGGTCAGACCTTAAAGTAACACTCCACTGGTTTAAAGCATGAAGTTCAGTTTACTCATCATGAGTTGAGTCTGGGGCTTAAACAGAAAGCCTTCATTACAAACTAGAGGTGGGGGGGGCACAAGTCTGTAGCTATGCAATATCACTATGGGAAATGCAGGATTTTTGGAGCTTAACGGACTAAAAGTCAGAAAAGATTTTTAAAGTTCTTTTTCAAATCTGTCTGTCGCAAGTCAGACAGCCTGATGGAAGTGCAATACTGTATCACTGGAGCACTGCTGGAAAGCTGGGCACATAAATGAATGACAAACCCTGCGTGCAGATAGAAGGAGTGAGGAGAACAGTGGGAAACGACGAGACAAGTTTAAGGTTCAGACTGACGGGGGATTTTAATTATAGAGGAAGACTCAGGCTTTTATCCAGACTGCTGTCTGGCCTATCACAATCGGAGTCTTCCCATCCTCTGCTGTGGCACAACCTGGTGGGCAACTACCTGCTCAGCTTGCTGGAGCACTTGCCCTCTCGGCTACATCCTTTCCCCCTGGACAGGTGGAATGGGCCTGTGCGGGCCTGGCGGCTGCAGCAAGTCTCCTGGTGGTGCGGGTAGAAGCGGCGGGGAGGCGGCGAGCCAGAGAAGCTGGGAGGCGAGCGGCTGCGGCCCAGGCAACCCCCTCCCGCGCCGCCACGGTGCTCGTGGCGGGAGGGCGAGGAGCTGACGGAACGCTGCAGGGAGGAGGAGCTGCGCGGCGAAGCGCTAGAGCTGCGGTGGTGGTGCGGAGAGCTCGTTAGGCTGCAGATGCCCATCCTGGAGCCGCCGTGCTGGACCGAGGAGCGGTGGTGAAGCGGGGAGCCTCGGGAACCGTGCATCAGCTGAGCAAGGCATGTCAGGAGGTCTGAGTCACTGGTGCTGCCAGCTCGAATGCGGTAACGCCGAAGCCTAAGCGGGTACAAAAAGCAGGGTAGGTTATGAACAACAGGCTGGTGAATCAAATTTCCAGCTGAGAGTTAGACGAAAGGATCAGAATCACCACTGCTGGCGGGTGGTTAGCATAGCTTAGCATAAAGACTGGAGGCAAGGGGAAACAGCTAGCCTGGTTTTGTACAAAGTCAAAAACAACTCTAACAATGACCCTAAATTAGCAACACTTGGCATCCGCTTTTCATCTGTACACAGACGGAAATGTGAAAAGAAGAAGTTGTGGTTTTTATGGAACGTTCACAGGAAGACTACAGGAAGTCATTGCACAAATGAAACAAGATGCAGCGTGTTAATTGGTACAAGTTAGAGGTGCTGGTAGGTGGATTTCTTTTAGCTTCGGACAGAACCAGGCTAGCCGTTTCCCCCTGCTTTAAGTCTTTAAGCTAATCACCTGCTGGCTCATATTTAGCATATAAACATGACAGTGGTATCAATTCTCTTACCTCACTCACATCAGAAAGAAAGTGAATTTCCCTATAAACAATTCCTTTAATCACAAATCTGAATCAGGAAATTAAATTAAAGTGCCCTTTTCTTGTTTCTTTAATGACTTCATGCTCTTTCTCTCAAGCTGTATATCATAAACACTTTTAGGTTGTGGTTAATTATTCAGTCTTGATATATGAAAGCAAAATATGCAGATCAACGAGTTACCTGCCCTCCACTGTGGGGCGGCAAGGAGGCTTTCCAGGAGGCGGGCGCGGCAGGAATTGGGTAGCCAGCTGCTCAGCAGAGGAAGCCGCATGAACGGGACGAGGGATCCTGCTCTTGCGGGACAGAGGGCTGGAGGAGGAGGAGAGAGAAGGAGCATCATCTCCCTGGCGGTCAGAACGGGAGCCCATGAGAGAGTCCTCGTCCTGGGAGCGGTCAGAGGTGGAGGACAGCGGGTCCTTAGCGATGGAGGCCACCATAGGGCCACGCCTATCAGAGAGGGAGGGTGAGGCAGTGGGAGAGGGGACTGGGCCATGGTGGCTCGCTTTCTTCTGCAGGAGCTTCTCCTTGGCAGACCCCGGAGGAGGGAGATCCAGCAGGCTGGAGGGCTCCAGGACTGGGATGCGGCTTTGCCTCCGGCTGGGGTCCTTACGGGGGGCAGCCGGGGAGGAAGCGGCTTGGCCATTGGTCTGATCTGGGGCCTGGTTCACTTCTCTGCTCTCCTCCTCCTTTGGCTGAGGCTCTGTAGCGTAGGGAGTGTGGCCATAATTGTTCTCAGGGTCTTTCAGCTTGGGGAACGCTCCGTTACTTAAATCCCTTTGGCCGTTAGCAGGAGGGGACAGGTGGCCATTGGCAAACAGAGGGCTGCGAGGGGAGTGAGGAGAGCGTGGAGAGGAAGGCGAGCGCGGAGGAGGCGAGCGTGGCGAGCGCGGGGAAGACACGCGGCTTGGCACGGGGCTCTGAGCTTTGGTGTGGCTGTTTCCATTGACCAGCATCTCAGCCAGGGGGTCTGTGGGTGTCCCTGGATGGGTGGACACATGGTCCTGGGGGGAGCTGATGTCCGCTGTGTGCTCCTGGACCTGCGGAGCCTCAGCTTCAGCTTCGCCACGCCTCTCCAGCAGGAGGCACTGTGGGGCACTGTCTGATCCTGACTGGGAGGACAGCCCAGAGGGACGCTGAGCTGTCAACTGGAGGGGAGGGGGAGGTGGAGACATGGGAGGGAAGAGAAAGACACACAGGTGTTAATTGAAAAAATAAACCCACCAAAAATGGGAATAATATTCTAATTGTCAAAGGCCTGTTGCTGATAGACTACAACATGTCGAGTTGTGCTGTAGTTCTGTAGCAAGAGCCTGATGCAGATGTGTGAAAAGAGAAGAATTGTGTAATATGGGGTAATAAATGGTGATTAGTTTGGCAACAGCATGCAATACCATAGCTACCATTATCAGACCGAAACACACAAGTGCTATGGCAGTGTCAGTCAAGCTGTGAGTACTAAACCAGCATGTGGACAGGAAAGGTTCACGCAACTTCGCAGGGGGCTTCAGCGAAGAGAGGGTGAGGAACAAATACAGGGAGAGAGAGAGAAAGAGAAAGATAGAGAGGACAAAGACGATCTGAAACAAAAGAGACCATGCAACCTGTTGTAGTCATGACTCGACATTCCAAACACACATGCCACAATCAGACAAACACACACCCCTATTCAGATCACAAGAACACATGTCCAGACACAAGGACACATCTGACCCATGCTCTGTCTGGCCTGCACAATGCCCCTCATGGTTTCTGGAGAGAGCTGCCTGACAACAACACAAAAGCAAGCCGACGAAACAAAGGAGCCAAAATAAGCAACTTAAACAAAAAAAGAAAGAAAGAACAAAAATGTTGACGGTTGGTGTGTTGCTACTGATGTGGAGGAATGTTTGCTTTTTAGGGGATCGTGATGGGCTCATCACCTGCTGGAGCTGAGCACGAGTGATGCGTATGACAGAGGGAAACTTGGTGTTGGCGGCGCCCGCCGGGATGGCCGGCAGTTTCCTGCGACTGGGCGAGCAGGTGCCGGGGGCAGGGTTTGGTGGTAGTGGTAGGGAGGCGTGGCAGGAGGAGGAGGAGGAGGGGCGCTCCTGCTGCTGCTGGTCGGCGGACTGGCTGCGCCTCATGCCCGGCGGCCGGCGCAGGTGCAGCGGGTCCGACAGGGTGGTCAGGAGAGTGTGAGGGCTGGGAGAGCGCAGAGGGACGGGGCTGCACATCCGGGCCGCGACCTCCTCAGGCAGGGACGGAGGAGAGGTGGGGAGCTAAGAGACGGGAAGGAGAGAAGTGGGAGGTGGACAGAGGAGGGGTTGTGAGATTGGTGAGGGAGTGAGATGGAGGAAGTACTGTGAGGTGGAACAAGCAGGCTGCACCGGAGGGGAGCGCGACGCAGAGGTGTTCTGAGCGACGGGAGGATTACAAAGATCAGGGGTGATCTTAGGCTAGGGGAGGAAGACAGAGGCAAGGAAGGTAGATTTTGGGAAGGCAGTGTACATTTTCAGCTTGGAGGCAGTTGTTCTGGTTGGAGGAGAGAGTGAGGGGACAATTATTCGTCTCGTATCGGCAAAAGTTGCTCTACAATCTGAGCAAAATGGCCTCATGAAGAACTCATGGATTGAGCGGGATTTTGGAATATGACTCGCTGGGCTGGTTGAAGGTAATAAATAGCAAAGGAGCGGAAAAGCAATTTAAACTGAGCAAACCAAAGCTTATTTTGGAAATGAATCACTTAATTGGCGTAAGTAAATAAAACCAACCAAACACACTGCGAATGTCTGAAAATAAGATAAAATTATGCGTAAAATATTTAATGCAAATCAAAGTGCACTTCAAAGCCATAAGCTCTCTTTTTCCCCATGCTGTGGGCTGACAAAAAGCTCTGCAGCTGTGACATAAATGTGTTTCTTCTATCATATACACACAAGCAAAGAAGCGAGAAAACACACAGCGGTAACACTTAGCTTCACACTACAGCAAGATGCAGCTGGTGGAACTCTGACTGTTGTATGATATTAGCATCATGGTTCTATAGCTAGAACTCTGTGCAGCTTTTTAACTTCGTAAAAACGCTGACTACAGTCAGTATCCTTTATGCCATGTTGTGAGGTGGCCGTCAAATGAAAGGGCTTACCTGAGTGAGAACTCCCTCAGCCAGAGCTTCAGCTGGGCTGGTTGGAGTGACGGGGGGCAGAGCCCCTGCGGGGCCCACACTGAGCTCCAACTTGTCCACTTTTGCACTTCCCTTGGAGGAAGTCACACTTTCTTGTTTCGTTTTTCCAGAGCTAGGACCTGGGCTGCCCTTTTCCCATCCAGGAGACTGTTCCCCTGGCTGGAGCACCTCTGGCTCCTCATCCTCCTCCGACGGGCTGGTGGTAGCCTTGGCTCCTGGAGAGCCACTGGGCCGCTCCACCATCACCCATTCCCTTGAGTCAATGTCCTGCCTCCCAGAGCTCAGATTGAGGGCCACAAAGCCCCCACTGCTGACTGCCCCCTCCCCCTGCTCCTGAGATCCAGAGGATGCTGGCTTGGGAGAACCACCACCAGACCGGAACTCCTCATCATAGTGCCAGACTCTATCAGGACGCTCCCCGGCAGACACAGCTTGAGTCACCTGGATGACTGCAGCCGCGTCAGCCTCCTTCTCCTGGTGTTGGGGGCCAAGCTGCTGCTTTGCTGAGCTGAACAGACACAAGACAGATGCAGACAATTGACTCGATCCTTGAGAAGATTTTGAAAAAAGATGGATCAGCTGCTTGATTAACATACCTGGGCTCCAGGAAGCGCTCTGGGCTGGGTTTGGACTCCAGGCCAAGCCTCCTCTCCAGCTCAAAACTGTGAATGTTGCGGAGTTTCCTCAGCAGAGGGCCATCCCGGTCTGAGGCCACCACCTCAGAGTGCAGTTTGACTGGGGAACCCAGGCTTGGCCCAGCATAGGGGCTCTGGTGTCCATGGTTGCCCTGGTTGTTGCTGTGTTCCTCTTCTGTTGCTGTCTATGGGAACCAGACAGTTGTGTTTGAGACTGATAAGCAGCTAACTAAAAACTGAGGTGTTAATTCAGTTGATAACACGACACTACTCTCTACCTTCCACACTGCCGTCCTGATGCGGTTCCGGTTGCGGTCCAGCTCCTCCCAGACGTCAGCCTCCTGGTTGCGGTGTGGGTGGAGGGGAGAGCCCGGCAGGCGCTCCGGGGCGGGGTTGTTCTCCACGTCGCTGAGCTGCTCGTCCTGCAGAACCTCGTCTGTGTTTTCCCTCAGCAGGTCGCCAGGGATCAGGGAGGCGTTCGCCATGCTGGAGCAACAAGGACAAGCATTACTTCATGTTTGAGGCTATAAAAGACAGTACAGGTAACCACTCAGAGGCAAGAGCACCGTTTCAACCGTGGATGGAGTCTAATTGTTCCATATAAGCTATAAAAAGAGGGTGTTTAATAACAATAACTCCTGAATTAACTCCACTAAAAGCGTACCCCATGTGTGCCGGAGTGAGGCGGGTGTGATGTTGCGGCGTCGTGGCCGCGGCGCTGATCGTCAAAGTGCCATCTGTGCCGGTCCGCTCCCAGTCATACGGGTCGTTCTCCACGACATTGTAGGTTTTCATGCTGTTGTCGAACACCGACATCAGCAGCTGCAAAGACACAAAAGCGTGTAATCAACCTTTTTGTGAGGTTTTCCTGGGTGAGATTCGACAGAAGAAGAAACGTTCACTCTTCACTCAGTCCAAATGTGGCACCTGGTAGTCGGGCTTGGTGAAGTAGTCGAGGCTGGAGATGTGTTCCAAGAACACGCCGAACTCTGCCGGCAGGTGTTTGAGCATCAGACGATGGTCGTAAGTCTCCTTCAGCTTCCCCACATGTTCCTGGGAATGAACAAACACACACACACACCTGTCACATCTCATCACTTACAGCTACCCGGACATGGCTGTGCAGCTCCGGAGAAAAACAAGAATTATTGTCATTACTTTGTCCTTGATCTTCCTCCACGGCAACTGACCGACCAGAAACTCCACCAGCATGTAGAAGAGAGACCACAGGTCATCGTGACGACCCATTTCCTGCAGAAATACACCAGGGATGAGTTAATCAGTCATGCTTTATTATTGTCAAATTGTGGCAAAAGAGCGAAAGCTGTGTGTGGCTCATGAATAGACAGGTACGAGGAGCTAAAGCACAGAGCAGATGTGTACTCACCTTATTCTTGTGTGCATTGACAGACGCGTAGCGGACGGTTCCCCTGAACCCTGCCACTGGACGGGGCTGACAAACGAAGGCAGAAACAGCCATTAAATACTAATATACATGTAATTTAATTGTAGATTTTCAGTCAAAAATAACACAAGCTGCTTGTCTTTTCAACAGCTAACCTCTATCAGGCCCACATTATACTCGTCCCTGTCCGCTTCAGGATCAATTTTAAAGTTCTTTTACCAGTTTTTAAATGTCTTAACGGCCTTGCGCCCTCTTACTTATCTGACCTGCTTTTACCGAATCAACCCTCGCGGACCCTGAGGTCCTCCGGCACCGGCCTTTTATCCATACCAAAAGCCAGAACTAAAACCCACGGTGAGGCGACATTTTGCCACTATGCTCCACACCTGTGGAACAGCCTGCCGGAGAACCTCAGGTCTTCAGAGACCGTTGATATTTTTAAAAGAAGGTTAAAGACACACCTTTTTAATCAGGTTTTAACTGACCTTTAAATTCTCTTATGTTCTTATCATTTATCTTATGTTGATGCCTTTTATTTTGTTGTTTTATATTTTATAGTATTTTATTTTGTAGTATCTTATGTATTTTTCTTCCTTTAACTGCTTAATTTATTTATCTTATATCACGCCTTTTACTTTTAACTGCAGTGTTTCCTGTTTCCTCAGGGGGGTCCTCCACACTGAGAGTTGTGTCTGGTCTGCTGCTGGGGGTGCTGGTCCCGGGTCCCTTCGGCCCAGCTGGGCGGGGGGCTCCCCACCTTGGTGTGGGGGTCCACCTGTCTGCTGGCGCCCCCTGTGGTCATAGTCTGTGATGACTCCTCTCAGTGTGGACGGCCCCAAAGGTGGCGTTTTCCCTGATCCTCAGTGCCTTGCCATGTCTCACTACTGTGTATGTATGTGTGTGTGTGTGTGCGCGCGCGTGTGTGGGTGCAGTCGTGGGTGTGCATATGAACACACGGAGGGTAGGAGGGATGGGTTTTCTGTTTTTATGTTTTCCTTTATAATGTTTTTAACTGTTGTAAAGCACTTTGTGTTGCATTTTATCATGTATGAAAAGTGCTATATAAATAAAGTTTGATTTGATTTGATTTGATCTAACATCAGACGCAACATTCACTTCACTTGGAGTCATATTTCTGGTCACCTGACGATCAGAAGTCCACTATTTGCCCTGTTTTGTCCGCAAGAGCTCCTGAGGGAAATACAGTTTATAGGCTCTTTAGCTGCTGTGTGCTCCTCTAGTCCCTGAATTTTGTCTGTCAGGCAGTTGGTGCTGGGCAGGTGACTTTACCAGAGACTTTTTTAGCTGCAACCAGCAACTATAGCTCACTCTAGGTCAGTTGACAAAAATCTCCCCACCCTTTGGCAGCCACAGTTTTTGCCCCAGGAAGCTGAAATTTGGCACTGAGGTCAAATGTGTGTGTGTTTGTGAAGGCGAGTGTTTGTGCTCATGCCAATTGGCTAAAAAATACCATTACGCAGAGTGCAACTTTATGCTCAGTATACACCCAGTGACAGAGGAGGGGCACTTACAGGGCGAACCTCCTGGCAAGAGTTGGTGAACTGGCGAGCCAAACCGAAGTCCAGCATGTAGCAGGTTCGACAGGTGCTCGGGAAGCGGCCCATCGCGAAGTTGGACTGGATCAGACACACAGGAGGCAGTGGTTAAAAGAATAGCAGAATCAATTCCGTGTGAATACAGCTGCAATTAAGTGTAATGTTTAGTCAACTTCATGTAGCTCCAGGGGAATAAATGTGTTCCTGTGGTGGAATATAATTCATAATTAATACAGCAGCTCAGAGGACAGAAGATTTTCACATTCGGCTACATTTCCGGCATTTAGCCAACGTTCACAGTGAGCCAACTTACTGTGGGTGCAGCAGTCAAAAAATATTGAATCAGCAACAATGCTAGCAGCCAATAATAAAAAGTGCAAGAGTCACAAACAGTTCCCAGACAATAGAAATAAAAAAAATCTATGTGTCTGGAATATATGGAGGGAGCATAAGCGTTGGGTAATGAAATAACAGCCGAGCAGTAAATATCCTCTGCTGCACCCAGCGAGCCGTGACTCACCGGTTTGATGTCACGATGCAGGAAGCCAACGGAGTGGATGCTCTCTATGGCCTCCAGGATCTGGCGCCCCAGACGCAGGGTGGTGCTGATGCTGAAGGTTCCCCGGGTCATGCTCCTCCTCAGGTCAGCCAGGTTACGACCCTGAGAGAGCACATCGGTTAGCAAAGAGGGAAGTACAGAATGCAGAAATTCAGCTGCACTGATGATCTGTAATTAAAGCCATGGTGCGGTCTGGAGACTGCGCAGTACATGGAAATGTATCATTCGCGTGGGTCTGAAATCACAACCAGACCACACTGTAAAAACACTCAAAGCTCATCTATCATCAATTCAGACTTGTCATCATGACAGCCTCGTGTGATGGAAGCAGTGATTGAAACCAATTTGATCAAGCGATGCAGCATGTGAACAGCAGTGCTGCCTGGATCTCTACACGGAGACCATCGCCGCTATAAATACTTTTAGCCATGCTAGCAGCACGGGACGTCAGCCTGTCTTCTGCTCGGTCTATCGATCCACCACTTTGGTCTACACTGGAACGCCTGTTAAATGGATTGGCTTGGAACATTGTGGTCCCCAGAGGATGGATCCCGTCGACCTTGGTGATGGTTCGGCTTCTCCTCTAGCACCTCCGTGAGGCTAGCATGTGGTTTTAAATGACATGGAGCAGCTCCACAACCACAGGATGGATTTCCATGGAATTTAGCACAGAGATTCATGTCCCCCTCAGGATGAATTGAGGTAATTTTGGTGGCACATTAATGCATTAAACCTGCTTAATATCAGCTTGTTAGCATTGTCATTGAGAGCATGTCCGTAGCTAAATTATTCATGCTTTTATGTAGCAGTCAAACCAAGTTCAGAACAATGACTCAGGCCGGTTTGATGTCGCTCTGTATTTGTGTAACATCGGCTGAACAGGAAGCCACAAATGAAAACTATACAACATAAAGGAGCATAACTGAAAATACCACAATAGTGTAACAGCAGGAAAAGTGATGAAGAGTCACGTAACGCCCGTCACACAGCAATATCTATCCAAAGCTTGCTAGCATTAGCAACCACACACTAGCACTCATACCAGAACGAGGAAGAGTTTAGCAGCAAAACTCCTGAATGTATAGAAATGAGTGTGTTTTATTACTTATGAATTTAACTTACATTACATCTGAAGGAGGGGGAATGTGCTAACATTAGCCACCATAAGCTAGCTCAAGTTAGGCTTTAGCAGCAAAACTCCAGAGACATAAGCAGCATGATTAAATTAAATGTGCTGTATGACAAAACCCCCCCCCCAAAATATTCCACATCAATGATAGAAAATGCAGAAAAGTAGGAAATCTTCATTACAGGCACTGGAACCAGCAATCTGTCATTTTTTGCTTAATAAATTACAATTAATTGATAATAAAAAATTGTTGGTGATAATTCTTTTGTCCATCCAATAACTGATTAATGGACACATTGCTTCAGCACATATTATGAGTCACACTGGGCTTGGAAAATTGCTAAAATTGAGTGTTTGTGACACATTAAGTCGTCTGCGCGTAGACCAACCTGCAGCTCCATCACCACGTAGTTAAATCGGTCGTTGCGGCCACATCCCACGAAGCGACACACGTGGTCTTTACCTAAGAAATAAAGGAGGACAAGAGCTTCAGGATGTTTTCAGAGGAGAGGATGAGGTCACCTGACGTCAGCTGCATCATTTTAGCATAAGATGCTGCGTGAATCATGATGATGTGTGTGTGTGTGTGTGTGTGTGTGTGTGTGTGTGTGTGTGTGTGTGTGTGTGTGTGTGTGTGTGTGTGTTTCCCTGCCCTTGCCTCTCCAGTCACCACAGCTCACTTCCCTCCCATCTCCAGCTTCCCTGTATGACTACCCTGCTGATTTATAGGCCATAGCAACACACCCGGTCTGCACGTGTGCTTGAATGCCTTGTGTGTGTGTGTGTGTGTGTGTGTGTGTGTGAGCCAGTGTGTGTGTGCTCAGGACATTGCTGCACTGGCCACACCCCAAACCCTCCAGCACGCAGTGAATGTAAACAGTTCCTAACAAACAGTTAGTTGCTTTCATCATATTCTTAGAAAATAAATCAGAATAATCCGATTAACGGATCCAAATCAAGAACAAAACAAGCCATTAGCTCGAGATGACCCATCAGTCGTCTCGTAAGGCCGCGGGTGGATGTTTACTCTTTACAGCTGGGCTGGTCAGCAATGTTTGTGTGGCTGGAATTCAGCCCGTCTCGAGTTACATGCTGGTTCCCGCAGGAAGCAACAGACCCATGATGCCCCAGGCCGCAGCCATTAGACAGCAAACATGATCCCAGCACATTGATTTTCCTCTCAGAGGGGGGAAAGAACAAAAAGGCGCAGTGGTTAAAAGGCAGGAAGGAAGAGGGGAGGGAAAAGGGGAGGGAAAAGGCCGGGTTAAAAAAAGAGAGAAAGGAGTAAAACTATATAACCCCCTGAAGGAGCTCTCTGCTGCTGATCCAGGCACACAAACTAACACTTCCCCTCGCACCGGTCCTCACTTCTACTGCTGAAACCTTTGCATTAAAATTCCCAATGCTCAAACCACAATTAAAACACACGAGATGCAGGATGATTCATCTGCCGCTCTTGCTGAATTCTGGCGTGTTTTGCACTGCAGAGGCCGAGGCAAGCCGAGCTGAACCCTGCGTTTCCAGACGAGTCAGATGATCTCTATCTGCTCTCAGAGGGAGGGATTATTACACGCCGCCATCGATGCACAAAGGCTATCCCCGTATTTCCTACTAGCGTGTTTGTTTGTGAAATCACTGACAGAAAATGTTTCAGCATTCTTCTTCCACGAATGCTGCTGACGATACACACTGTAACCTCTTCAGGGGGGAAATCAATAGGCCACCGTGGCGGGGAGGATCAATCGGTTCCAGAACTGTAACCAAATCCACTGAACCCATTTCGACTCACCCTGCAGCTTCTTGAGCACGGCGACCTCCATCTTGAGCACCTGTTTGGGCTGCTGGGCCGACTCCACCTTCAGCGCCACGTTGATCCGCGTCAGCAGGTCCACCGCCTCGTAGATCTCCCCGAAGCCGCCACCCCCTATCTTCTTCGCCTGGAGGAAGATGATGAAACACGGCTTAAGAACTTCTGTCTGTAATGTGCCTGGACAGTGAGATGCAAGGTTATAAAATGTGCGAAGATGAACAGAAGGAAGCTTTTTGTGCTTTCTCCAGGGAGGTCAGGGGTCAAATAAGGTTTGTGGGGTCTTACTCAGAGACAACTCTTCAAACTGTTCATCTGACAGAAAGGTTTGGTCTTTATTTTTCCCACTTTGCTCCTCATTGAGGTTTTTTTTTTTTTTAAATTTACTTTTTGTTGAGGAATTTTTAACATTTTATACAGAACAAAGAACTGGAACAGTTGGGGTGGGGGCACCTTTACCACACAGCATCATCGTTCGCAGCAGTCATCGTTAGTTAAACAGCAGTTTTACATAAAACCAGATCTTATAGGCTTGACATATTCTGTCCATTTTGACCAAGTTTTATAAAATGAGTCCGTTTGCAATTTTAGTTGAAAAGTCACTTTTTCCATTTTGTAGATTTCTTGATCCAGTCCTCGTTTCTTGGTTGCTCAGGCTTGATCCATCTTCTGGTAATGGCCTTTTTGCTTGCTGCTAAAAGAATATAAAGCAGTTTCTTGTCTCCAGTGCTAAGGCCGTCTAGTATTATGTTACCGAGGTACACAGCTTCAAACAGAAAGGGGAAAACAATTGAGAACACGTTCTGTACATGATGATGAATCTCAACCCAATACCCTTGAATAATCTGACAGTTCCAGAAAAGATGGAAATGGTTAGCTCCTTCTATACCACACCTCCAGCAGGCATCTCCAATTCCACGGTATCTTTTTTGAGCTGGTGTGATGAAAAAACACAGAATATTTTTCCAACAAAATTCACTCCAGATATTTGACCCAGTTGAGACCCACTGGATTTCACAGATGTGCTCCCAGTCTTCCTCAGTTATCGTAAAACTCCCTTCTCTTTCCCATAATATGTGCCCCCCCCCCACTCTGCAGCATTAGAGATAATTTTGGAGGGAAACGTTGATTTTGTAAGTGACATAAGTGTTTGAATCGGCCCTTCGTCGGTTGAAGGTATTTTAATGTTCTGGTTGAAATAGTGCCTGACTTGCAGGTATCTAAAAAGTCCTCAGAGCCCAACCCATGCTTTTGCTTCAGACTATCAAATGTTTGGTCCTCATTGAGGTTTTAATGAGGTTGGAGAGCAATATAAAACCAGATGGTCTCTTTTGCTGGCATGTGGGCATGAAGGGGTTAATTTAAATTGCTATGCTAGAATAAAAAATATTATGTTTATGCAAATTTTGGTATGTTTGACCACGCTCATACTATGAAAAACTATTAATAATTACATGTTTAAAGAGCATTTTTACCTCACAAAAATAAAACAGCACAAGCAGAAATTTATATCATAATTATTATTTTTTACATTTATTTTGTTAGAAACATCTGGCGGGCCAAATCAAACCTTATGGCGGGCCAGCTTTGGCCCAGGGGCCACACTTTGGGCAGCCCTGGATCATCTGAAAATCCTTTAAATCTTTATGTCCAAACTCATGAAAAATATCCAACAATCAAAAACAGTCACAATGAGAGAATCACAAGTCTTCTGAAGTGCAAAAATAAAGAAAAGGCTGCAGGAAGAACTCCAAAACATATGCACACATGTCTGAAATAAACCTCAAGAAGCTTTAAACTGGTTCAGTGTTTTTATGAGTCTGTGCATTTGTGAAATCTAGAAAAAAGTCTTGCAGTTTCTGACTTGGATTGCAGCAAATTATGAAATATTACAGAGGCTACTGCAGCAGGAAGCAGATAAATGAGCTCTGTGCATTCAAGAGAGTTTAAAGAGAATCTCCAGACTGTTATCCTCAAGAAACAATAAAAGAGATTAACACAGACCGATGGGATAAAAAGAAAATGCTCATCACAATCCCCCGAAGCTGAAGGTGACGTACTCACATGGCTTATTTTGTCACATTAACAGCCTGAAAACATTCAGTTTACCATCACAAAAGAGAAGAAGGTGAAAATCCTCTCACGTGAGAAGCTGAAAGTGGGCAGTGTTTGACATTTTAGCAGGAAAGACAATAAAAAAAATGATGAAAATGGCTGCTTCAGCTCTACCTGACGGGAATAACTGAAACACTTGCTCTACTTGGTGCTGGCAGGCTAACATGGACGTGTGTGATTCACTTCTCTGCGCTCGGCTCTTAGTTTCAAACGGCCCCCAGCAGTGCTTCCATTTCACTCTCACCCCTCAGTGCTAGTCCAGCTTACAGTCCCCACGTGTCCTTCCTTGTCCTCCATCCACACACACACACACACACACAGAGTCTTGTGTCGCACTAGGAGCTAAAGTCGTGGGATTAGCTGCAGCATTCTTACGTAACTCTGCTCCTTAGAAGACAGGAAGTGGTGCCAGGCTGCCAGTTAGGAATAACAGGCTCACATGGCGCCCGGGCTGGCACAGCAGTGAGAGACACGGGCCCTCAGGGAACACTACTGCTGCTGCCTATAGCACACGCTGCACCGCCACAAATAGCTACACGGGCTATTTTTGGATCCCCCGTGCTGCAGCAGCCCTACCTGGACAGAGAGACACGACCCCAAACTGTCCAAGCCACAGGTGAGACGCTTCAGAGGAAGGCAGAAGGACGCGCAGGCAGGGGGGGAGGCGTCGTTTGATGAACAAGGAGTTGTTGTTTGTGGGACAGAGGGGGAGCCGGGGACAGGCAGCGACGGGCCTGGACAAACACGACGCCTATTGTCGCCGAAGAACACGCCACTTACCACTTTCCATCGTTCCTTGACCAGGGAGAGCACGCTTAGGATGTCAGCTTGCTCCGCTCCCCCGCTCATCCCGTCTGCGGACCAGGGACGCTGTCCTCACTGCTTCCCCCCTCGACCAGCAGCCTCACACTGGGACGGGCATTTGGGCCTTGACGGAGAACCCTGCGGAAGAGACACAGAACTGTCAGAGGAAGAAGGAGCGGAGCCGGTTGTTGAGGCTAATCTGTGCAGCATCTCGAGCTCATGCTCTCGGATGTCGAACAAGGTTTCACAGTGTTGAATATGCAAAAGGCCTGCGTCCTCAGGCCGGGCTGAACTTCATGTGAAAGTCCCCCCAGTTGAGAGACAAAGTTAAACCTCCGGCTTAGCGGCTGGAGCTCTCTGATACTCGACCGCGGCTGCAGCTGCCACACCTGCTGCCAGCAGCTGTCTCTCTGGATGAACTCGGCCCAGCGACTCGCCGGCAAAAGTCCTGCGACTTAAATTACAAAAAGGCTTCATCTTAGTATCACTTTTCCAAACCATTCATCTTCTGCGTCTGACAGGCAAGGAGCCCGTCTTCTGAAGAAAGTACCCTCAGATATAATCTGCCTGATTTTGCATTGGGATGATCAGCTCTGCGTGCATCATGACACTCATAACGCATGATTTTCATCTTATCGCACACTGTATATAAAAACCTTATTATCAATCCAAGGCTCCAGAAACACACATCACAACAACTTCAGTTCATCACAGTATGATTCTTTTAAGCGAGATTACATTGAAAAAGCAGATTTTTTTTTTTTTTTAACTGTATTTTTATTAAACATGGAAAAACACGGCACAGAACATTCCTTGACAACATCACAGAGTATGAGAAAAAACAAAAAAAACAAGAAAACATTAGGGTCCAGAAGTTGAATAATAATAATGAATGAAAAATAAGTGAATAAATAAATGGACAGTTAAGAAAGGATATTACAGCACAACGTGGGGTTCCCCTCTGTTAGAGAGGTGTCTTGCTATACGTCGCCACCTCCTCAAAAAGATATCAGACCTTAATTGTAATTGAGCAGTTAAAGCCTCCACTCCATACACCTCCCCCAACTTCTGTTGCCACTGTGCCACTGTAGGTGGCTGTGAATTCATCCATTTTATTGTCACCATTTTCCTAGCAGTCATCAAAAGTATATGTAACAGGAGCTTTTGGTCTCTGGTGTACATGTCCTCAGGAGTTAAATCGAGAAGGAACTGATTTGGGCTGAATAATAAATCGATTCCCAAAATTTTATCTGTTTCGCTTTGTACCCCCTTCCAAAAAGGAAGCATCGTTGGGCAATCCCAAAATATGTGCGAGTGGTCGCCAACCATTCCACATCCTCTCCAACAGCATATTGCAGTTGGGTTATCTACAAATTTGGAAATCACCGACGGCGTCTTAAAGAACCTCATCTTCATCTTCCAATCAAACTCCTTCCACATGTTATTATTAATACCCTTATGACATCCAGTGCATTGTTTCCCACTCTTCATCCTCAGTTATAATATTTAACTCCAGCTCCCATTTATTTTTGATATAAAAAGTATCGTCTGGTGTATCCAGTAACAGACTTCTGTATATGTGGGAAACATGCTTTTTGTTGGGTAGCTGATGTTTAATTATATTAATAAAGTAAGTTTCTACGTTTGTTGGAGCATTTTTAATTGTATTCCAGTCTTTATGGCTTGTAATGTAATGCCTAATCTGAAAGTACCGGAAAACATCACTTTGAGGTAGAAAGAATTTGTCTCAGAGATGTGAGAATGGCTGTAAAACACTGTGACAAAACAACTGGTCAATAACCCTCAGTTCTTTGCCTGCCCATCTCTTAAAATGATATCTGTTACTGAGGGGGGGGAATCTGGATTTCCATCAATCTGCATCGCCCGTGAAAGGGCCGCTGTCCCTCTAATTTTCTCTTGGACTGTTGACCATACTTTTAAGGTGCTTCACCCCTACATTTTTGATTTCCAATTTCGTCTGGGAAAGCAGAATTTTTTTTACAAATATACAAATACTGTACTGGACCACATGCTTCCATATGTCTGATGCTTTAAGGTGAATTAAAGGCTTTATTAAGGGTTAATAAATCCTTTACTGGTGGTTTATAGATCAGCTACAGTGTGAGCCTTGAACAAACACAACATCTGGGTTGCCAGGTTGTGAAAAATCTTTGTTATTGTTATTGTTGTTATTACATTAATGCTTGGAGGTTACACACTTTAAAAGACCAGAGTTATTCGTGTGAATAAGCTGTTAATAAGATCATTTTAGTGCAGATTGTCTTCATGTTTTTCCAGAAGGTGAATTAATTGAAAAGCTAACAAGCAATCATGAGGAATTTTAGGCTACCTGGCAACCCAAACATTGTTCTTATTGCTTCCTTACAGTTTACAACCCCTTAATGAAGGGTGTAATAATGTGTAGCACAAGCATCTTTAAATTAAAAACAGGCTGTTTGTAAAGCAGGAATCAAACGGAGCTTCCTCTGGATAAGCTGTGTATCTTCTCCTGTCTTATACAACGTCCATGTCACAGATAAGCATTTCTCAGGAGAGCCAACTTCCTTCAGTCTGGCTTCAAACACTCAAAGCAAACCCGACTTCGATTCATCATTCTGCGCACGGTGCGCAGTTACGCAACGAGCCTTCAAAACGCTGTTTGGTTAGAGGGCACGATCCTGACATCAAGGAGGCAATCAATCCCATCATGCACCAGGACGAGGCAGAGAGATGGAGGGGGGCAAAGTGTGGTCGGACTAGATAACTGTGAAATGACAAACATGAGATGTGACCCAGGGCTGAGACTCAGGAGTGAGGTGGCCTCGGTAGATGACTACTGAAGGAGATGTCTCAGGATTAGAAATCTGCTTTTTAGACTACCATTACTCATCCTAACGTCTGGATTTATGTGAATTACTATGAACACTGGCACAAGATTGAGATTAAATATAATTTATCCTAATGTGTCTACATATCTGTAATACAGTTAGTGGTTGATATGGGTTTTTCAATGGCTGAGGCCGATATTTTGAGAGCAGGGCAGCCAACAGACAACACATAATGCAAATATCGTGCTGTTTTTTGCATCTTATGAAATCCAACAATAAGCAATAACGACAAATGAGACACTGTCTCTGAGCTTAAATGAACGTTTACTTAACACTAATGTTACTGTCTGCATTGTCTCTGCTTGTTTGAACAGATCTGCAGTGCAAACTTTCTAAAACCTCTGAATGAAAAATAAACGAAGTTTTAGCGAGCGGCAGCATTTATCAGCAGACGGCAGCGTCTCCTTGTTTCTGAGAGAGAAGGAAAGTCTGTGGACTCACGTTGATAAATAAAATATAAACAATGTCAGTGCACACAGTAGCACCCAGCAGCATCTCCTTATTATTGGTCCAAATGACTGGTGCATTTTCCCTTGAACACACAGGCATGTTTTGTTTCATCAGCCTCGTGAGCGCAGGCGATGCAGATTATCCCAAAAAGCCAGATACCGGCCAACCGATTACTCAGTCTGCTGCTACATACAATCTGTACTTCTATTTTTATCAAGAAAATGCAGAGTATGGTGAATTAAGGTCATTACAGTGAAGTTTCAGATGACAAAAATTGCTTAAAAATGAAGAATACTAAGCGTCTACAGTCAGGCTAAAGGCTCTGTTAGACATGCTAACGCTCTCAAAATAACAATGCTAATGAGCTGATGCTTAGCAGCAAGGCTTATGCTTAACATGGACACCGTTTAGCTTGTTAATATGCTAACATCTGCTAATTAGCACGGTCATTGTGCAATCAGCACTGCGCGTGCAAAGGTCAGGCCGTAACGCACGACCGATGAGTTATTCTAACCCTGATAATCATGTCCTCGGGATGCATTTTCACAGAAATGCATTGAACAAATCTGGTTTCTGGTACAGATCGGGCAGTGAGCAGAAAGCACAGCTGAGGCTGATGGGAAAGTTTTGCAGGTATTTGGCTAATAAACCAGAATGTCGGGCAAATTACACTTTTAACCTGACGGCGGCACGAGAGGAAAGGTCAGGGGATCATCAGTGTTGTTCGGTTTCATCCTCTGGGGATCATGAATGCGCGTGCAAACTGTCACGGCGGCCCCTCAAACAGATGTTAAGATGGATCGTGGATCAAAGAGGTCGACCGTCCAACACTGCCATCCCAAGAGGAGGCAGAACTTCTGTGAAAGTCTCTTTCTGCCTGCAACTTGTGTCAATGTCAAGCACAAAAACCTGTATTTCCTCCTCGTGGGTAACATCTGAGGGTCTGCATGTCTCTGCAGGCACGGAGACAGCGAGCGGAGCATCAGTGGAATCCTTGATATCATGCTAATTGGTGACGACGCAAAAGCACAGAACGCGCCATCAAAACCGCAGAAGAGGCACGCCGTACAAAACCCTTTCAACCCCCGAGGGATGAGAGGAAGTCACTGCAAACACCGAGTAAATGACCTCTGCTGCCAGTGCTGTGTCACAACTTCAAGGTCACCCCACGTTCCAGTGTTTTCCCGAAATACTTCTTCTGTCACATCTGGGCTCCCGTGCACGAGGCATCATCAGGGCAGAGACGGCCGCTGCGTGGCCCTGACAGAAACATGAGCTCCTGACAGAAAACTGGACGACACAGAGGAGAGGACGGATGTTTGTTGAGGTCTCTGTGACCTAACATGACCTTTACTGTTAGGTCAAGAGTCAGGATGAATTCACACCATGTTGTACCTTCAAAAAGAGCTCCAGTGGGTGAAAACTGCAGGAGAGGTGCAGAGATGCGAGCTGCCATTCAGCCCATAGACTCCATATAACAAGCTTAAGCCACTTGACACACATGCACTCGAACACAGGCATACACACATAAAGTGCACGCCTGTGCACAAGCCCGGCTTCTTCATGCTGTGACTAATCTCACACCTCACAGACAGGCACTCTCTGCTCTTCCTCCTCCTCCTTCTCCTTCATGCCAAACGCCATCAATGAAAGAAAAAAAAAAAAAAAACATGAAGAGCAGACCTTGGACCAAAAATTAAACCAATCAATGGCAGCTCGCTCCTGCCTCATCGTGAATCACGCTTCCTGACCCCCGCATCTCCATGGCGACGATGGTGCAGTGCCATTTTCATCTGCTGACTGCAGCTTGTCGTCGCCTCTGCCCTTTTCGTCTGCTGGAAGCTGCAAGTTTACGGCTACACAAGGCGTTAATGTGAAATGAGCCATCGCACCACCCCCCCCGGGGTTCCTCCTGCACCTCCACGTAAAACTCAATTCTGGAGACATCTGGTCAGTAAATATTGACAAAAAGCAAATAAGCTGTGACTCTGACTGCCATCTTTGCATGCACATGCGATAACACATGGCTCAAGTGGGAACAACTGGGCAAAAAACTTGACTGGAAATCAAACGCCTGCTGAATCTTTCTGTGTAATGTGAGTGCGGCCTGGCTGCTGCTGGATGAGATAAGTGACAACTTTGTGTGCAGGACAAGATCCAGAGAGGAGCCAGCATGGACCGGCCCTGCATGGACAGGTCAGAGCATGGATGCAACTGATCCAGTCTGAGGAAGCAGTGAAAGATGAGTGTTTCTATGGCTCCACTGAAGCCTTTACTGTCAATTCACCAAAAGGCCAGAACTTGATTTGGGTGATTACTAAAAACGAAGCCTTCATTTTAAGAACCATCTGTGCAGAGCAGAGGACCACAAACACAAAAAGACACACACTAATACCTCTGGCGAGCTGTTTCCAGAGGGATGTGACAGGCAGCGGGCTGCAGCAATGTCACAACACATTTCCAAGCCGGCTATCACGCTGGTCTGCAAAATGAAACCACCTCTCCTCCCTGCAGTGGACTGCCTGGCTTTGCTGTGGAGAGCTGTTGCATGGCGAGTCGGTTACCACAGCAGATTTACTCAGGCGCGTCCACGCACATCGGCCGTCCACAGGCCACGCAACCGCATCATGCCTGGCGTGTAGGAGGTTATACTGACAACATGCAGCACAACAGAGCCACCGCATGCGGCTGCAGGCGACAAAGAGGGGGTGTTTTGGGGTGGTAGAAAGGGGCGAAACCGAGAGGGTGGGGGGGGAGGATAGCACGGCCTCCGGATTCTGGAGCCTTACCTCGGGTCTTTGCTGCCAATGCTTGATCCAAAGAAGAGCCGGGTGTGGTTAGAAAAAATCCTCTACGTTCGGAGGCGGCGGGGACGACATCGAGCGGAATCCCATAGCGGGCGAAGCGTCCATAGGAGGGGGCGGAGTGTCGCGTCGGTCGGTTAGAAATGAACGAGCGGAGGGGAAATGTGTCCGAGCGCGGTCGTCCCTTTTCTCCTTCTGCCTGTCACCTCAGCATCTCTGTCGGTCGCTGCGGATCCGTGACGTGACGACTCTGTGATGATCATCAGGCTTTCCTGCGCGCGCGGCCCCGATTCGATCGCCCCTCGCAACAGCTCGACCGCGCGCCGGGGTCCTTTAAAGCTCGTTCGCGCCTTAACAGTCGCCGCGCGCGCTGTACGCAATTGCCAGATAAGGGTTTAAGTGTTTTATCGCTGACATTTTGTTGAATATTATGCTATATACGCGTTCGTCACTTAAAAAAAGAACATTTGTAAGCATCAAATGAAGCCGAAAAAACAAGTAATCTCTGTAGTGTTTGAGGATACAGTCTAATTGGT
This sequence comes from Chaetodon trifasciatus, assembly GCA_037975065.1. Lineage (NCBI taxonomy): Eukaryota > Metazoa > Chordata > Actinopteri > Chaetodontiformes > Chaetodontidae > Chaetodon > Chaetodon trifasciatus. Next base: position 999,247 of record JBBMOE010000058.1, read on the forward strand.
TTGGAACGCGGCCACAAGGGAAAAAAAAAATCGCAAAGACCGCTGGGAGGCGGCATTCAGCCAAAGATGGTGAATGTGACTGATGGTCTACACAACCATTAAAACAACAGTCCTCCAATTTGCCAAGCAGGCATTTTCTGTTCCTCAAGCTATTTAAAATACTTCGTTTCCTGCTACACAGAAGCACACAAAATGCACAGAAACAAAACTGTGAATACTCATGTTAATAGTGAAATGCCACTAATTCACTAAGCAATACATTATCACAGCGTATCATTTTAGTCATCTTGTATCCCTGGAAATAAGTTTATATAGTGTAATGTTTATATTTTTGTCTTTTGTTTATTATCTCATAACATCACATATATACATATTCAGAGTGCAGTTTGTTTCCATTTTAACAATTGCAAACTCAGACCAGCACCTTACTGGAGTACACAATATTACCCTTGTGTACTAATGTACAGTGTGTATAATTCAGTCAACTCAATCTCTTGTCCCTTACAAATAGAATAAATTAATTAATGTAATTTGGCTGTAGTTACTCATTGGGATTAAAAACCACTCTGTCAATCTATTTGTCAATAAGAGATTTTATTTGATTGCACTAATTTGCCCATTCAAACTTTGAAACGCACCACTCCCTTGATAAGGACTGGTTGTTATTCTCGAAATATCTCGCGATGACATGTGCAGTACGCTCCCGATCGATTACGGTACCCGGAAATCAATGTCAGAGTGAGACCTCCTTCTCATTACACTTCCTCTTCTCTAATGGTGACGTTTCCCTATCCAACCGGTCGCTGTGCTGTGTTGGTAGCTGGTGGGTAGCTAGCTGCTAGCTAACCTGCTGAGCTACCTCCTCCACTTCCGAAGGCAGCCGAGCGGAGCCTTGAATGAGCCCAGCACATCAATGCATCTCCAGCGGCCGCGATGGCAGCGACAGAAACGGTCTGAGTGTGACATCTTAGCCATGTAGCTAGATGGTTCTCTATATCTGTAGTTAATGTTAGTGTGATTCGTGCCCTTAGCTATTTCCAGCAGTAGCTAGCTTTTTTCTGTCCGGGACAGACGGCGGCAGCTAGCCCCCTCTCTCGCCACTACAGGAGGATGCTGAAGCTGTTCGGTGCGCTGGTTATCCTCGGACTGGCCCTGGCGTGCATCACTTCCTGGGTGCTGGACAGCTATGACACGGCTTGGCACCCGAAACGGAGCGTTCAGCACCCGACTGTCGGTGATGGAGATGAGGCTAAGGGGAGTTCTCCACCATTTCCCGGCGGCGAGTTGAACAATATATTCTGGTTTATACAGGTGGGCTTTATCCCGTCTTGCTACCTAGCTTTGTGAGGTCTTACAAGCAACCGCAAGTAGAATGATGCTGTCTAAAGTCAACCAGCATTTCCGTTTTAAATGTCATAGTTTTCTACATGTTTAACGTGGGTATAATATCTACCTTTTCCTTGGTGGTGCTATCTATGGTAGTTCACCCACTGAACTGCCTGAATGATTGACAGAATGGGGTCACTGACCACAGAAGTGTGTCATTGTCAGGTAAAAAGGTGGTTCAGCAGCTCAGTAAGTCGTGGTCAGACTTTGCACCTTTTGTGCCCGACAGCTCTCATTATGCTGAGTCAGACAGGCCAAACCAAAAGAAGATCTAATACCATTTATTATTAATTTCTCCTTATTATCCTGCTTTTTTCATGTCTTGTTAAAGGTGTCCGACATTCACATCAGCCGATTTCACGACCCGAGACGCATCCCTGATTTTGAAAAGTTCTGCACTGACACAATTGAAGTGATCAAGCCAGCTCTGGTGCTTGCAACAGGTACAGTGATCCTCCACACCTTCACCTGGCTGACTACAAAGTCCTCGTATTACCATTACCTGAATGGGTGTGGCCCTCATGTTAATAAAAAAACAAACCATGCTGCTTCCCATATGCCATGTTGTTTCTCAGCCTGTATCCTCTTCCGCTCCACAGGGGATCTGACTGATGCTAAAACAGAGAGTAAGGTGGGATCCCTCCAGCATGAGGTGGAGTGGCAGGCCTACCACAACATCCTGAAGAGGTCCCGCGTGATGGAGCGTACGAGGTGGATAGACATCCGTGGAAATCATGGTGATTAAGCACAGCACTTTGTTATCTTAATGGGCTCCTCAGAGTCACTGGTTCAACTGAGGCAGCCCAGAGTGGGGAGTGTACAGTTTTCTGAAGAATCCATTAACTGCGGTCCATTTTAGCATCGCGCAGGAAGCCATCCTAACCTTTTCCATCAATGCCGCTTTCCCCTCAGTTATTGGATTTCAAGCTATTAGATGTGAAAGAGGATATCCTTGTTTTGTAACTGTCAAAAAAAGAAAGCTAGTTATCCGATCTTGAGTTTCTCTGGCGGCTATTCTACTGTTATTGATTGCAGTCGTTGATGTGTGTCCTGTCAGTTTATCTGTCGGTGGGTTCAAAGGTAACAGCAGATTTTGTTCGATATCTTGCTGCGACACGAGGGAACCAGATTCCTGGATTAAATATTGTACGTGTTGTTCCACTGGGCATCCGTAGCAGTAGATCTTAACAGCTGTCATCTTGTCTGCAGCCTCCTTTTATACTTCATGTTATGCTAAATCTCTCTTTTCATTTCTTCTGACAGATGCCTTCAATATCATTTCCTTGGACAGCATCAACAATTACTACCGGTCAGTATGAAATGGTCAATACTGCAGTAAACGCCTGATTGACATCCAGCCAGTCTGCTTCTGCACGTCTTCTGTTGGCGCGCCGAGTGTGAAGTCGATCAGAGCACGTCGTATCTTAAATGCCTCTGAAACACGAGTAGTTACAGACCTACTTATTGACAATAACCCAAGCTCTCTGAGGACCAAAATAGAAGCAGAATCTACAGGAGCGGACCGACTCTCTTGTGTTTTTGACACAAATTATGTTTCATGTGACACCGCTGCTTCTGTTAACGCTGATTGATCTTTTATCTCCCCGATATCCTTCATGTTGTGGCCGTCCTCTGCGAGACAAAGTCTGTCTCCTTTGCAAGCCTAATTTATTTATTCAAAACCATTAAATTATCTCAGGACTGTATCAGGATTGGAGCTGCTGGCGCCAGCCCAGACCACAGTATCTTGTTGCCCACGGTGACATTTCTCAACTGTCCGCAGGAAATACTCGGCGAACCAGAAGGTCGGCTCTTTCCACTACATTCACAAGACTCCCTTTGGCAACTACTCGTTCGTCTGTGCGGATGCCACTTTGACTCCAGGACCCAAGAGGCCGTACAATTTCTTTGGTATTCTCAACCAGGTACAGCTGTCCAGCACCTTCTCCTGATGGAATGTAACCATCATACCTAGCAGTGCTTTAAACACGGTTCACTATCATTTTTCTGTCTTCAAAGGACTAAAGAAAGCACTTACACTCTGTAGATAGTGAATGTGATGGTTATTATAATGTCGTTTCCTCTGTATGGCAGACTCAAATGGACTTGCTGGACACGTTCAGAGCTGAGAGTCTGAAAAGCAACCAGTCGATCTGGTTTGGCCACTACACCACATCCACCGTCGTCTCGCCTTCTCCAGGAGTTCGAGACATGATGAGGTAAGAACGTACCGGATGTACAAACTAAACCAGTTTTGTTTGTTTTTTTAACTGTGTGTGTAAACGCATGTTTTTCCGTTTATCATACAGTCAAACATTTGCAGCATTTGACTGGAAGCTCGTTCATCCTGTTAAAATATTAAAAATCAAGGGAAGGTCGCGGTGACATGAGGCATGATGGGAAAAGTCTGCTTTAGAATCCTTTCTTTTGCATTTTCAACAATATTTAACGCAGTTGTCTGCATATTATGACAACGATATTAGAGCTTTTCACATCTGGGCTTCCTGTGTTTTAGATCTGCTGTTGCGTATCTGTGTGGCCACCTGCACACGCTGGGCGGCCTGATGCCCGTCCTCCACAGCCGACACCCCCAAGGCACCCTGGAGCTGGAGCTGGGCGACTGGATGGACAACCGCAGGTACGGAAGACAAGTAAACACAGCTGATCATCATCTCACAGGCAGGTCTTGAAATGTCAAAAAAGGGTTATAGAAGGTGTGAAAAGGTCTTAAATGTAATTCACAAAAATATTTTTTTACCTGCTTTAGAAAGTTAAATCAGCTGTAAAGTGTTTTTATGTCTGATTGGAGGCTGTTGGGAGACGTCACACGCCAATAAACTAAAAGTTGGATTGTTAGCACAGTAGATTATTCACACAGATGGCTGCTCAGTCCCTTTCTGTGCAGTTTCATTCAGCACCGTCAGACCTGTTGCCACCATCATCACTTCTGTTAGCTGCTGTAGCTGGAAGCTCACTGACTCATTACACTAACATGTAACCTAAACGAAAGAATCATTTTTGTGCTACTTATATCATTAGGAGTAATTGTTGTGTACTGTTGGGAAGTGCTGAAAAATAATAATAAATACTTCTAGCTGTGCTGTCTCAGGTTTTCAGTTGTGTTTTCATACTGTGTGGTCTTTAAAAGGTCTTGAAAAGTCTTAAATTTCACCTCCACCTTGCACAAACACGTCTGTCTCCAGGTACAGGGTTCTGGCCTTCGACCACGACCTGCTGAGTTTCTCTGACCTGAGGTTCGAGCAGTGGCCTGCAGTGCTCATCACCAACCCAAAGGACGCTCAGTACCTGCATCCTGGCGTGGAGCCGCTGGGTCGAATACGCAGATCGACACACATCAGGTGTCTGTTCTTTGTGTGTTTGCTGAACCATAAAAACTTCACTGACTGTACAATACAGCACAGCAGCGATTGATATCCCCAGCCTGCAATGTTGTTTATTACATCAGTGTTAAGTAAACTGTAGTGACCTCTGCTTCAGAGGTTATGTTGTGTGTTTGACTGCTGCTTATAAATCTTTTTGTTTTAGATTGGGTGGAAGCACAATAACACTGCCTATATGTTCAGTACTAAAACATTAATTTTCTTTGTTCTCACGAGGATCTTGGCGTTCTCCGAGGCTCCGATCACCACGGTGCACGTCAGCGTAGATGGGGAACCCCTGGGGAAAGGCCACTCTGCTGGAGGGCCTCTGTATGTTCTGCTGTGGGATCCGTCTCTCTACCTCACTGGACTGCACACCATCAGAGTTAAAGTGGAGGTCAGCGCAGCATTCGTGTATCTTCCATTTAAAGTGTTTTAAATATTTTATACGTCTTGATTAAATTTGATAGCTCTGTTTGCTTGAGTTGAACTATGATGCGGTTGAGCTGCCGTCTCGCCGTCGCCTGTCTTTACATTCGTAGACGTGACATTTTGCTTCTTCCTTCTGGTTTTGTGTGAGCCAGGACTCGGCAGGCCGGTCGTCAGTGCGGGAGCAGCACTTTACTCTGGAGGACGACCTGACTCCCAGCTTTGGTTTCGTGCAGTCCTTCATCCTCCTCACAGACCACTACATCCTGGGCCGGGCGGCCTTCATATTCATGATGCTGCTGAATGTCGGGGTGCTGCTGGCCTTCAGGTTCCTGCGTGTTCCCTCTGGGAGAGGTGAGCTGGCCCTTCAGATAGATACATCATCATAAACGAAGTTCGGCCACTGAACAAGGTTCACCATAAAAATCAGCATTTCAATTTAGTATTTAGATAACAATTATTCTTTCTTACACATTCATGCATGTTTGTTTTGTTTATCGTCCACAGGATTGTCCTCTCAAGCGTGTATGTCGCTTCGTCTGGTCAGTACAATGGACAGCTTCTACTACTCTCTGCTGCTCTTCAACCTGTGTACAGCCTTAGGTGAGTTTACCCACCGGAGGCTTTGTCCCCTCTTTGTCTTGTGCTTCAGGCTGAACGTGCATCTGCTTTCAAAATAGTATTGTAATAGAAAATCTTCGCAGTATCTGTGACTTAAAGCTTTAAGTCTACTGCCTCATAATTGTTCTTCTCGCTTTAACAGTGAAATAAACATAGGTGAAAATAAGACATCTTGTTCCTGTATAATTACTTTATCAAAACAAAACACTGTGCTGTTTCCTCCTCCTCAGGTCCGTGGTTCATAGGAGAGCTGATTGATGGCCATAGTGGCGCCTGCTTTGCCTTTGGGGTGTTCATCGATGGACACTTCCTGGAGGGCAGTCTCACTTACGTCGTTGGAGTTGTTCAAGTAAGAACTTTTAAGTCAACACATTTGCACCTCAGGAATGTCTGTACATGAGCAAGACCCTCTAGAGATAAGCTTTGTGTGTCGGATTTGCTAATATAAGCTGTAACTTAACATTTTTATACTTTTCACGGACTCAAAGCAGGCATATCAATATTTTTTTATTAGCAATAGGTCACACAAGGTCGCTCGTAGGGATGAAACCAGAGAGAATTAGTGCCTGACTCAGCTTCCCTCAGGTCTGCAGAGCTTTATAGCAACTTTGATCTCATTGTTTTGGTTTTACAGCCCGTATTTAGCCACAGCTGGCACCTATTTTCATCACAGAAGCCGTAAAAAACAACTGTACACTACCTGCCCAGCAACAAATGGCAGGCAGACACAATTAGCAACTCGCTGGTGACCAGAGTGGAGCATTTGGCAGCTAAAGAGCCAGATATTTCCCCCAGGAGTTGGTAGAGACCATCGTCAGCGGGCCAGAAACACAACACCAAATCAGTGCTAATGTTGCCCCGTAGTTGCTAAAAAGGTGGTAATATGTCAGTGTTGCGTTCACAGCTTGTTTCTGCTGCCCCCAAGTGGCCAAAAAATGAGTTACTGCAGGCTTAACCTTGAAGGCATACTGTCATATTAATGACACTTTTAAAATACTTTTTTTAGCTTAAGATGTTCCACTGACCTGCTAGTGCATCTCTTACAAAAAATCTGTATATTACTGTTTGCTTTTTTGTAAAATAGTGACTTGTTTTACTCTTCAGCCTTTAAGAATCATTCAAATTAAAGGTCCAGTGCTTGGGTTTTAGGGGATATATTGGCAGAAACACAATATAATATTCACTGTGTATGAGAATGTTTTCATGAGTGTATGACTGTAGAATTCACAAAGTTCAGTTTATTTCTATTTATTTCAGCTAATTCATAATTGTGTACTAATGTGTACTTTGTACTCTCCATCCTATTATTATAATCATCTTCATCTTCTCTCTGCCAGCTCCTGTTCTTCAACATGCCCCTCACCTCTTACCTGTGCTGGAGCCTCCATCACCGTTGCCGTGGCAACACCTTCCGATCCCACTTCCTGCGGCCGGGCTGCCGCTGGCGGACTCTGGCCGTTCACCTCTTCATGCTGCTGCTGCTCACTTGGCAGGCCCACTCCTGCTACTTTCTCCTGGAGACCTACGGCCCCATGGCCTTTTTCCTGTCTCCGGTCCGCACGTGGGCGCTCGGGCTCAGTCTGCTATTGGTCTACCGCGCCTGGACGGGCCCCGCCCCTCCCCTTCGTGACAACAGCAAGAGCGTCGCTTCCTCTTGACAGTAATTGCACTGTACCACCACGATCTCCCTCGAGCCTGACTCACAGATATATTTTGCTGTCTCTATCCACCCTGGAAGCCTCAGTTGCCCCCACACAGCAGCCCCCTTCCCGTCTTTCTCCCCTCCTTCCAAAGCCACTCAGTCCATCACTCACTATCCTGTTTCTAGATAGTATTGTTTCCTTAATATGCATGTTATTGTAAAGCACCGGTGAGCACATTTTCTGCCCATATTCATAGCAATGTGTACAGTGTTAAAAAACAAAACACCTTGGATGCGCTGAGGGTAAAATAGCCACTTTAAGCTATGTGAGGACTAGTCCAACGTGTGCCGCAGTCCACAGTGTAAGAGCTGTATTCTGCTGTGGCTTAAGCTGACTCATTTACTTGAGCTTTAGCACTTTTTGGAAGTGTTGCCTTGGCTGAATGCCACTTCACCACTGCCAAAGGATGAATAAGACCGATTTCACCTTTTATTCTTCCCTCTGAAAATCATTTTCATTCACTGACGAAGGCTGGACGTGCCAAACCGACCCTCATGTTTACCTTCTGACACACAAATCATGTGTATAAGAAAGGCGTACACATCATTTTGTATACTGTAAGCTTTTCCTAACTTCCCATGGCAGACCGAGCGTGGTAGTTCCAGTAGCTGTGGTGAAGACAAGGCAGGTAAAGCCACCTAGACGATCACGTTTTCAAGTTTATTCTACATGTAATTACAGGAAATCAAAGGAAGGAAATGACAAATCAATCAAATGCTGTAGTTGATCTGTGTATGAGTAGTTCACGATTGAAAGTGCTTTTAAGCAAATTTGATTCCGCTGCACACAACTGCCACTAAAATCGTCTCAATAGTCGCATTGAACAGTCATATCAAACCCTTCAATGCCGGTTTTCACCAGAACAGAAAAACAAGGCGGCCTGACGTGCTCCTTTAAACGTGACTACAGGAAGCAGCTGTTTGTTTCTCAGGAATGTGAGCACTTGAACAATAGGCTGGTCCCAGTAGTATTTCAGGACAATGTTTTTATACTCCATAGTAGCTCAGTGAACTAAAAACCATGTCAAACAATCGAGATATGTGGTGGCTAAAAAAAAAAACAGACAAAAACAAAATGAATGTGTTATAGATGTGGTGAAATGAGATGAACCAGTACTATGCTATTTTTTTTTTTATTTTTATCTGATTGTATTGAGTGATTTCTTTTTCCCTTCATGTTATATATCTGCGTTAATGGCCGTTCTTCACCTCCCTCGTGGCCGGCGTGGCCGGGAAGGTGAAGGAGCGCCGGAAGTTAATTTGACAGCTTTGTGTGTGAAAACTCGTTTGTCTGTAATGCTCTGAATTCCTTGTTTGTGAAGGCGTGAGGGCTGCGTCTATTGCACTCCAATTCAATCCCCTCTCGGCGGTAGTAGCAGGTGCTGGATTCCATGAGACCAAACTGATCAGAAAAAAAAGTGAAGACCACATTTATCACATCTTTTAATAGAAGCAATGTTCCAACAGCTTTTTTTTTTTTTTTTTTTTGTCAAACCATACCCAGCGTGAGCGCAGAGTAATTGCTCCGTGCTGTGATAAGACACGCAGTTTAATATTAGAACAGCTGCTAGACATCGAGAACACTGGGAAAATTTAATTATGTGCACTCTTGCTGGCAATGGTTTAATAACTTTTTTCCCCCTCTTTGCACAGACAAGTCTTTTTCATTTGTACAGAAGCATCCCCAAGTATATAATTCCAACATATAGATAGATATTTAAGATTTATGGACTTTTGTTGCTGGAGAGTTCCTCTCTAACATGCCCAGTACCTCACAAGCTGTGTCATCTGTCCACAAGGAGGCAGTATTGAATGGATTTGGAGATGACAGCGTTTCACTTCCACCTCCAAATTATGCATGGGACTGTTTTGTTTGTTTGTTTGTTTGCAGTAAAGCACTAAAACCTGGTCTTGATGAGACAGATTTGCTAGTTATCAAGATTCAATGATTATGTTTAGCTATGAATCTGGTCGTGATTGTTCTGTACTGTGCACTGATTTGACTTTTCACACGAAAAAACAAGACATCAGCTCCACCGTCACTGAGGAATATACTGCGAGTGATGTACTGGTGTTCACTTGACATATTCTGCATCTCCTCCTGTGTTCAACCACTAAAGTATATGAATGAAAAGATGATGATGATTTTACACCTGCCACATATTTTTCTCGTGACAACTGAAATTAGAGCCAACCACAATTTTATTTTATTAATGGTTTATAGTGCCGTGGAATAAAATGTTCATTACAGTAAATCATATACGTTGCATTTCTCTTCATGTCATTGTCTCAATATATAATACTGTTAGCTAGCACTTTTATTTATCTGCTTTGTAGATTTTCTGAAGTCCTTGGGTTTCCTGTTTTTTGTCCACATTATTAATCCACTCCCTATTTCCCCACACATTTCCCATTTTCCTCAAACAATAAGGAGATGGGTGTATATGTATCTTAATTGAAAACATTGGTAATAAACACACTAAGCACCATCCTTTTCAGCTAGCTATAGCGCATCTTAATGCTACACCAGCCACTGCTTGAAGTGTTTATCATCCATACTGCATTAGCATCACCCTTATAAGTTTTGTTGCTAAAGCACTATAGCTGGCTAGCTAAGGCAAACTAAATTTGTTCGCTAATGCTACTTAAAAATCTTTAGACGTGGGCACGGTTAGTAGCTTAACCAAAAACTCTTTGCAGCTAACCACAGCTAGCTTTCTTCATAAAACTAAGCCAGCTGTAATGTTAATAATGTATATATACTGTGGGGTCACTGTAAGAACTCATACAGTTTGTAGCTAAAGCATTTTAGCTAGCAAGCTACTGTAAACAAAGTTAGCTCACTAAGGCTACATGAATATCTTTCATTTAGATTAATATTATGTAAAGCATTAAGTCACAAATACAGAAAGATGACACAGTAAAGTCCAGTGGCTTCTTCCCACTGTGGCCCTCAAACATGGCTAATATTATATAGGAATGTGGTGACCATTTCCAAGCAGTTAGCTAGCTACTTTTTGGTATTTTTAGCTAGCCAGCCTTTTGCTACTGTTCCAAGCATTCAGACAGTGGTGCTACAGCATAATGCATTACAGTATCTGGATGATTAACATTACCAACACAGGCTGGTTTTAATGAATAAAGTTGGCTTCAGCTAGCAAGCTAGCTAGCTGAGAAAGCTAGTGCTTTGTGTGTTAAACTAGCAGTGTTTTCATCTACCGGCACACTTTTCTCATTGGTCCACTGACGTTATTTGACCTCCAAACAGTTGAAATAATAACGAATTGGAATTAAAAGGACAGAAGTAATTAGATTTCTTTTTAAATGCCCTTTCATGGAAACAGTTTTTGTCTTTGGCTCATTTTTATAACCTTTTACTGCTTTTTGTCAGTTTGGGAGCTCCATACAAGAACATGTCTTCTAATGTCTTACTCTGGTACTATCTTTAAAACCCTGACATACTGTTTTTGAATCTTTAATACATAGGTTAATATCATGAGGCAGTACTTAAATATTTTACTCTACATTTATTTAACTGCCGCAGTCAATCAGTAAGTATTAGAATTCAAGACTCATCGAACTTCCAAGCACACTTCACATTTCATTTTAGTTTTCTTAAGAGCACTATTTCAAAGGATATTGTGTGATTTTTCATTTACAGTTCATACATAATTGTAATCAAATAGCACCAGCTAATCAATGCAGTATCGTTCTAGAGTTCATTAAGTTAGTGTTAGTGGCAGCGATAGGTTAATTTCCCAAGGCATCTGGTGAGAGCAGTCTCCATGACTTTCTTCACTCCGATATCTTTATAATCTGCTTTCCAATGTTTCCCCCTTTCATCATTGAGCAAAATGCATCTGCAAGAAAATGAAAGAATGATTCAACTCTGCCAGCTTAATAAAAAAGTAATTCAATATAGAAAAACGCTCAAATTCTCATCCACATACCTCCCATATTTTCAATGCCATTCACCACCATTTCCAGCACCTGCAGAGTGGAAGCAAAATCACAACTAAACAATGCGAAGAGACAGATGGGGAAGAGGCGTGCATTTTGCAAACAAACAAGGACACCCACACAGTCAACCACACATCTCCATTTCCTCTATACCTTGATTTGGCCTGATTTTACCCACTGGCTGAGCTCACAGAGGGCAGCGTCTGCTTTGTTCATGTAGTTAAGCACCATAAATCGCTCCCGGGTGATGTTCTTATTTCTGAGGGTTTCCTGTATCTCTGCACTCAGAGGCGGAGGATACGGCACGTCCTTGTTGTACTGTGAGATCTGCCCACACAGGATCACATGGCCGCCGTTGTTCATCTGGAGTTAAGAACAGGGCTGGAGGTCAATGTGTATGAGATGTAAGACAAAAAACACTCACTGTTGAAGATCAGGAGGAAGCACTTATAATTCTGCAAATGTTGGCAGTACAATTAAGGAGAGAAAAGACAAAAAACACCTTAGAATTCACACTTTTTCCAGCCAAACAAACAACACATGACAGTAAAACATGCACTGGATTATGCTCTGCGCACACATAAACAACTCAAGCCGTACCTGAGCAATTACACTATCACTGATGGCACCTCCAACATTGTCAAAGTAAACATCTATCCCATCAGGGCAGCACTCTTTGAGCCTCGTAGGGACGTCCTCTTGGCGGTAGTTGATGGCTGCAGAAAAAGCCAGGTCCTCTACTAAAACTCTGCACTTCTCATCAGAACCACAAATCCCAACCACCCTCACACAACCATCCAGCCTGCCGATCTGGAAAAATAAAACGGGGTGATGTAGTCAGGATGTCACTTCCTTTTCTTTGCAGTCTGCTCTGTGTTTATGTGGTTAGCTAGATGAAATCTGCTGAGTGTGGTTTCTGCAATATAATACTTACAGTTTCAACCAACCATTAATCCATTAAAAATCGGAAATATTTTCATTCATGCCAATGATCTCTTTTCGCGTTTTCATAAATTACAAGATAACTGAAAATCGGCACGAGAGTGGAGAAACTCTACATTTCTAAGAATGCTGTTTCTGTGCATTTTGTCAGTATTTCAGATAGATACAGCTGCATATAAGACATCAAAACCCTTACAGACCCCAATCTGAAATTTACTGTATTTACCTGTCCAGCTATGGAGCCACAAGCTCCGGCCGCGCCACTCACCACCATGGTCTGATTGGCCCCTCTGGTGATGTTACCCTTCTCCCTTATGCCCAACAGCGCAGTGAGGCCTGTTAAGCCAACTGCGCCCAAAACGTAGGACAAGTGCCCATCAACCAACTGTGGATCAACCTGCAATAGACAGAAGATAATATCAATAGTGCTAATATTAAATGATGTCAAGATTTGTGTATGCAGAGAGCTTTTAGTCCATGCAAGCATTTTCAAGGCGTTGCCCTCTCTGCAAAAGGAAATATGGCCCAATCCACCCATCACGATGAACTAAATCCCAATGTTGACACACAGTCAATATGCCGCACCTTCTGCAAGTCACTTCCTTTCATAACAGCATGGGTCTGCCAAGGCCAGCTGAATGAAGTGACCACATCTCCCTCGGTGCAAACACTGCAGCGGCTGGCCTCCACCACGCCGACACCTCCACCATCAACACACTCAGACAGTTGCCATGGAGTTATGTAGTCAGCACCCGTGTCTTCATTCATCCTGCATCGCTGCAGAGCAAAGGCAGAGATGTAGGAGAGATTGGGACGCTTTGTCATTGGTTTTATGGTCCAGTCTTTGACATTTGGCTGCCTTAACCTTTCTCTGAATGACACAGGTGGAGTAGTTGACTGCCTGATGCATATTAAGAACTGCAACCTTTTGTTTTGTACCATTTATTTATCTCAGTGTGCAGCAGATACAACAATTTCACTGGCTGTATCAATACCATGTAAGGGTCGACTGAGAGGTAAAGCGTCCGAACCAGGACCTCTCCATCTTTCAGGTCAGGTGCTAAAGTCGTCTCCTCCAGGCGGAAATTCTCAGCAACTGGCGCCCCATTTTTACCTTAATGTAGGAGTTGTTGGAGTAAACGTTAGCCACACGCCTGCAGTAATGTTGAGGCACATCACACAAGAATATAGGTTGTCTTCTGTCATGAAAACAATGAACATGAAGTTCCCTACCTGGTCGTGAGTTGAGGACGACTCTCCGCACTTGCATCCTTGAAAAGTTAACCTTGATATCTAACTTGCACTAACTGGAACCTGGAATGACAACCAGACCTGGCAACAAACGCTAAGCTTCTACATGCACTGAGGTCACAGTGTTAAAAAAGTGTGAGTGTTTTACATTAAATAGCAACACGAGCAAATGGCCAACTAATAATTAAATCTATTTTACACACTGTGCTCACACTGTCGAACAGATTTCCTCTGTTTTGTGTGTCGGCTAGCCGCTAGCAGCAGAAAGTCCACAACCGTCCAATGAGACAGTATTGTTCGGCTCAACGCAAGAGCATTCACTGCTGCCAACTTCCGTGTTTGCTGAAATCCCGTTAGGCAGTTCAATTTACCTTTTTTCAGCGGGCAGTCAGTCAGCATCTCATGTTTAATGTCGTATTTATAGCTTTTTCAGCAGTAAACTAATGTCAGCCCACTGCCTCACGGGGCTGCCAGTATGTCAAAATGCCTTCAAAATATTTTTTTAACGTTTAACAGACAGCTGTTTAATTTTGTGCTTGCATAATATGACATCTGCCAGTCGAGTTAACGAAGTAACTAAGATTAGGTGTTTATCAAACACTGGTAATAACCTAGATGCTAGTGTGAGGTAGTTACACGAAAGTGCGACATGATTTCCCCAATGTTCCGTCGTAGTGGATGGTCACCATCTTGCCAGACGTTGGTGGTCTTTTCCTGGGTCCCGTTGAGCGGATAAGACGGCTCCGGCAAACCAAAAACGGTACGCGCCCTCTACAATCCATTTTATTATTCCAGTGAATCAATACTGCAGCTATTGAACACATTCAATTGTGAAGTTAACTACATTTTCCGTCACAATCGACTTTGCCAATGCAATCGGTCCGTCTCTCATCGAAGAGTATAAGCGCGGGTAGGTCCCATAGATAGATTGCAGTATCGATTGCTAGCTAAAAGTGTTCCAGAGCAGAACTGGGAAGTGACGCCTTGTGGAGGAATCTGAAAAGAAAAGTTTATGTGGCTTCAGTAGAAGTCGCTGCCCGAACACTAGCTTACCGTCAACTTTAGGTGCAGCAGTGCACCGTGAAAACAGGGAAATGAAGACTGGTGTGCCATGGAGGGACAGTCTTTAATGTGAGTACTGCAAAGCTGTTAGCTCATGCATGCCAACTCGTGCTAAGTGTTTTGTTATTGGGGCAATGGGAGGTTTAGCACGCTGTTATTAGCCACGTTAATGTGCTGTTTCTGGCCAGTTAGCCCAAAGTAGCCGTCGTGAATAAAGCTAGCTTCACCTGACATGACACCCCCCGTCACTTTCACCCACCCACACACACCCACACACACACACACACACACACACACACACACACACACACACACACACACACCAAATGTGGAAATCCCAGAAAGTTCTAGAGGGAAGACACCCAGTCTTTTATTCTTATTATATTGCCAATAGGTAAAGTTTGTATCATACATTTCTGGTCTTTCTCTTCCTCCTGATATGCTGTGATAATATCAGACCTAAAAGTATGTGTATTTTAGTGCCATTAGTGACATTTAATTCCTTCAAAATTGGCATTTAAACCTCATCTGCTGTGCACTGGATTTAAGGTTTTTAAAGATGCATGTCAGTAATTGGGGAAAATATAAGATAATGGTGCAGTTATCCATTCATTTTATTAGATTTTGGTTTTGTCTGACCAGCAGTCAAAATCTCAAAGATATTGTCCTGACAGTGAAATTAAACAGAGAACAGTGGCAAATCTTTCCTTTTCAGGAGCTCCAGCTGTCAAATATTTGGCATTTTTGCTCGAAATTTTACTTTAATATTAGTTGATAATCGAATCAGCTGCTGATTCATTTTCTGTCAGTCGGCTAAATGAATAATCAGCTCATCATTTCAGCGTTGCACAGTCACACCACAGCTCCCACCGCAGTCACAGTGTCACAGGAGGCCGGCATGTCGAGTCTGACTCGACTTCTTGTCAACTGCATCTGTGAATGTTTGCAGGCTTTGCACGTTATTTTAAGGGCCAGAGAGCAGAGAGAGAGACTGGGAGAGAGACTTTGGCCCTGGCTGGCACATGCCCGGTCATGTCCGTGGTACTCAATGTCTCTAACATCAGTGTCTTGTAGGCAGGCACTAAGTGTCACTAATAACAGTAACAGTGGTTCGGTTCTATTCAAATATCCTTGTAAGCTACCTGATACTGAAACAGCCAAATGGAATTCAGCCATGATTGATTTTATCATTTACACCTGTGCTTTTCTTTTGATGATGCAGTCCAGTGATGAACACTTACATATGCTGTAGATGATTAATTTTCTGTTCAACAGCTAATAAATAAATTGACTAATTGTTTCAGCTTTAGAATGAATGATTGATGTTGATGGTTGACCAGTTAATCAGTCAGCAGTCATCAGTCAATGAGTATTTGCCTCATGGTGATCGGGGTCAGGTTTTATCCAAGGTGATGTTTTGTTTGACGTTACGTCAGGGAGTAGGCCACAGATCGCCTTGCAACATTTGGGCCTGGTTAAGTATTCACCAGGTATGATTTCATCCTGATATGAAACTCATATGAACACAGCTGAAAACTGATACTGAACAACTGACACTTATTTTGACAGCACAGCATTGTCCTCAGTGGCAGCTCACATAAAGGCTGGTTAAACTGGACTTTTATCCAGGAATAAGCTCTCTCATGGCAGACTGGTTCGCTCGCCATTGCAGGAAAAGCGCAGGTGTAACTAGTAACAGTAATGCTGGGCATCTTTCACAATACCAGCCCCCTACACCTGGCTTACCTGAATGAAAAACAGCCATTATTGATATTATTACTTACCTGGTAGTGATTAATTCCCTGAGATGTCAAAATATCTTTGTGAAAAAAGCCAGTTTGGCCAGTCAAACACGTAGATAACACTGTTTATAACTGTCATAAATGAGACTTTATGTCTTTGTACTTGTAAATTTACAATATCCTGTAGGGTTGGGCAATATGACAGTATATACCAGCAACAGTAGAACCGTTCCCCCCACAGAAGCCAGAGAAGAACTTAAATGGGGTGCAACTTCTTTGGTTTGGTTTTAGAAAACAAAACACAGTATTGTTATGTTAAACCACAGCTTAATTGAATTTACAGAACAATTACTGTATAAAAGGAATATCCTGTATTCGGCTAATTGTTTAATATCTTGAACATTTAATTAAAAACCAACTAAACCAGACATTTGAAGATGCCAAATTGTGATTCACATTTCACAGACCAAATGATAAACTGAGAAAATAATCAACAGATGAATCAGTAATGGAAATAATTGTTTGTTGCGGCAGCAGTTTACTTAATCTGGCCCCCTCCTTACAAACTCAGATTCCTCCTTGTCTTTGTCTCAATATTAATCGAATACAATATGATTTTTGGCTGCTGGTAAGTTTAAAGAGTAAACATTTTACTTCAGTTCAGTACCTGCTAATGCGTGATGTGTCTTAGTTGTATTTCACTGTTTTAGACTTTTCCACAATCCCATGGAAAAACTGATTTCACACTGAAAATATTACCAGTAGCTCTAAAACAAACAGTAATGTACTGACACACACGCTCTCAGGGGCCTTTTCTGCAGCGTCCATTAATAACATCCTACTTGCTGTGTCATCTGCATGCACCACTCATGCATTCATTTGAATTTTGTCAGAACTAGAAAAGAGAAGAAGAGAGGGAAGTGTGTGAATTGGAAAGAAAAGTGAATTTTGAACGGAGAGCAGCCGGGTGTGCCCTTCCCCTCCATCCCCGCGGTCCTCCCATGTGTGTTGGAATTTCCCGCATAGACTGAGAGGGATCTTGCTCCGTAAATTACAGCGCCTTGCACGTTGGAGGAAGGCCTTATATGGGCATGGAAGTAGGTGTGGCCAGCGAGCTGGTGGCTGGGGAGGAGAGGACGGGAGGGGAGGGGGGTCACAAGACAAGCAGAGACACGGAGACACTCGGTGTACAGCAAAAGGCCGCATTGCCAGTGAGTATTTTGTGCAATCGTAGTGCAATAATGTGCAAGAGACAGCGGCGGCATTGCGCCCGCGTTTCTGCAGATTAGCGCGCCGTTTCCGACCGGGAAGGACTCTGTTTACGCCCCGACGTCGACCCCCTTTTCCTCTTGACTTTTCTAACCGGAGGGGGGGCGAGGCGAGGGGAAAAAAAGTGCCAGTGAGTGAGGTCAGCAGCGTAGCATGAGTCAACCTCGGGGATGTATGCAGTCATCATCGCGGGTCTGGATCGTGCGGGCCTGCTGCCGCTGCTGGCCGCGCGGAGCTGCGAGCGTGCGATCCTGCGGGCTGAGCCGCTGTTAGTAGCAGCTTTCATGACAAGCACAGTAAGTATCGGGACACACGGGGCTGCCGGGGCCGCGGTGGCGATGACTGTGGCGTTGTTGTTGTGGTCGACAGTGCATGTTATTGTGTCCGGCTCGCTGACAAAGTTTTGTTTACCTCGCGGAGGCGCACAGGGCGCGCACCGCCGCTCATCAGCCGCTCGTCTGTGGGATGTTTTTTAATGTCTGACTGCACGGAGAGATCCGTGTGACGTATTCTCCCTGTTGACAAGTTGAATCGATCCGTGCTGTTTGTTTATTAGCTGTGCCACCACTCTCTGATCACACGGGCTGCGTTGTTGGCTCGGTTTTGTTGCAGCGGGACATGGCATCAGTGTCTGGATGATCCGTTTCCTGCAACAAAGGGTTTCTCGTAAATAGCGCTGAGCTGGCTGGCCGCAGAAAGTGATGTGGAGGGAGGGGGGCCCGGGACGAGTCCTGTCGTGGAAGGACTCAGCATGTTTTCCTCTTAGATTTTCTTTATGTGTCGTCTCTTGCACGCTGCAGGCCTCGCACGTCCGCTCGTGTGCGAGCAGCGCCGCGCGGACTGATGTAAATTAGGAAACGGCGATGGATTAGGGCGGCTAATGGTGCTTGACATTTATTTTAAGCCAATTTAACGTGTTACTTTGTTATTGGGCTAAACCCCAGGCTTGTATAAGGTTGCACTCGTGATGCGTCACGATGATCCCTCACCTCAGACGGCGCGTGCGTTTGTGTAACGCACAGAGACTGCTCACACAGCAGCGTGGTCGCTCACCGATCAGCAGTTAGGTTTCTGCTTCAAAGCAGGGTCTGTCTGCGAGGAAAGTGTGATTTGTGTGCACATTTTTCTCAAAGGATGTTCCACAGGATTTGACAACATGGCCATAGGCATGTGTAACATCACAAGGCATTGCTGCTGCTGCTGCTGCACACACGCACACACACAGTTTGCTATCCACATTGCCTGGTCATTCAGTTTCCTCAGTCAGCGGTGCCCCGGAGCCAGTGCAGGATCTGAACAGCTGCAGCTGTCTATTTTAAGAAGCTTGTGTTTTACTAGGCCACCAGGGTAAAGGGTGACAATTGTCAGTCACTTCCTAGGTTGTCAAAGATGGCTTTTGGCAAGTCTAAGTTGCAGAGATTCGAGTATTAATTTATGTAATCAGCTTGACAAATTGTTTTTCTTGTAACATGAGCCCTGCGGCAGTCAAGTGCCTTCTGATTCGTTTTCTGTTCGATTGCTGCACAAGAGTGCCACAATTTTAATTTCATACAGATGGTGCGAGGACTGAAATTTTAGCAGAAACAGTCGGGATCTGTGTGCCACTGCCTCTTGAAATTTGGCAGACTGCGCCGTGTCAAAGTCTGCTCCAAAAGCCTGCCATCGGATAATATTTTTGATAATCATTGCAGGTTCCCACGGCAGTTGTCAAGATATCCTACAAGCCATCAAAGCCTGCAAGGTCATTTTGACTTTTTCCCTTGCTCTTTTGTTCCCTCGCGTAGCTCGTGTCATCATGACTCATTCTCGCTCACTTTCAGTTGTTCTTCCTTTTTGCGTGTGCGCCACAGTTCAAAGGGCACGGCTTCCCCTTTTCACCTCTGATGAATCGCACATGTGTGAAGAGTGGTTTCTATCACGTTCAAACTGCTGATAGTTTGGCGGGAAAGAAAGCTTCCTTTCTGTCGAGCCATGAGGGGTTTGCGTTGTAAGTTGAAAGCGAGCGTCGGGGTGGACATTTTTTTCAGTGTGTGTCTCTCCTTCAGCGCTGATGTTATTGCCCGTCATTTAACGTGCTGCAGTAATATCCTGTAATGACATTTCCAGGAACTATTGATTTAGCTATCTCTATCAGCTGCCTTCCTGAGGCTCCAATAGTATATGCAGGTCGGGTATACGTGTCCTCCTGCATGCAGGACCTTATCCCCGTGTCATGTGAGCTTAGTGAATAATGACAGTTCAGACAAACCCTCCCTTCCTCTATTCTCACACCCGATACCTTTCAGTGGAGGTCTATTGTTGAAAAAGCAAACAGCAGGTTTTTACATGGCTGAGGCGGGGATGATAATGAGACCCCCCCCTGTGGGGACCCCTTTAGTCTCATGGCTCAATGCTTGACCTTTCTGTCTCATTTTCTCTATGCAGGGTGTTGCCCATGAATGAGAAAAACACTTCTTCAGATCTGCTCACCCCAGGCCGGCGACCTCTGAGTGGCTCACGAAGAACTTCAGAAGGGACGAGAAGATTATCTCGGTTGACTTTGCTACTGCTCAAACTGATGTCAACATAGTTTGACAGCTTTATTTTACTGTGGGTGCCCTTTGATTTTTGATATCTGAAGGTGACATCCAGTAGAGCATTGATAGCTGACTTGGTTGGGAATATTCACCTGGCTCGGCTTATTCATGCCCGTCATGAGTGTACCAGCCCAGCAGAAACCCAGCGCCAAAAGAACAGGCAAACGCATCACGTTTTTCAACGAACAAAGCATTGCAATGAAGGAGACGTCTCAGCACCCCGAGGGGTCCTACTATGTCCCGGGAGGCACTGCCTCAGACCCTGGACAGAGTGAGGCTGCAAGTACTGTGACCTCCAATCCAGAGGGCCCTCACATGTACCTCAACTCTGTCATTTTCAGCCCAGATAAGGGTGACCAGAACAGGGGTCATTATCAGCAGACTGTGCCTATGAAGTGGGCCCACCAGGAGCCTAGTCAGCAACAGCCATCTTTGTCCCAGCAGCAGAGAGCTGCGTCCTGGAATACTATGACTAACTGGGGACAAAACATTGCTAATTACATTGGAGGAGTTAATGTAACGGACTCACGGACCCAGAATGCATTTTCAAAGTCGATGCATGACACTTCTGGCTTACCGCCACATCAACAGCCCCATAACAGAGCTGCAGACAAGCTGCCTAACCCTGCAGTTGAAGCGTACAGGGATGCCGTCAAGGCTCGGGGACTAGAATGGGAGCAGCAGCAGCAGCAGCAGTCACAGGCCTTTCAGGAGACCTTGAAACCTGGGGCGTTGAACACCCAGCAGCACAGCACGTCCCACCCAGGAGGGAGCTCAGTCTTGCAGCCCTTCCAGTTGGCATTTGGTCAGCCCAAGCAGCACCTGCCGGCGTACTACCAGACTTTTCAAGGCAACAGGACAACCCTACCTAACCCACCTATCTACTCAACACAAGCAAAACCCCCGCACCAGTTGCAGCAGCTGCAGAAGCAAGAGCAAATACAACGCCAGCAACAACAACATCACATAATCCAGCAGCAAATTCAGCAGCAGCACCATCAACAAATGCAGCAACAACAAATCATTCAGCATCAACAGCATGTACAGCAGCAGCTACAGCAGCAGCAACAAATACAGCACGAGCAGCAGCAACAAAAGATACAGCAACAGCAACAACAGCAGCAGCAACAGCTCCAAATTCAGCAGCAAATGCAACATCAGCAGTTGCCACAACAAAACCCTCATGTGCTTGACTATTACCCCAGCGCACAAAATGCACACCCTCACCCACATCCACAGCCGGTGGTGGTGCACTCCCAGGAGTCCTCTGCTCCAGCTCCCCCAAAGATCCAGGAGCCAATTATCCAGGACATCACCCCAGAACCCCAGCAGCCTTCAGATCCACTGCAGCCCCCTCTCCAGTCTGAGCCCCTGTCCCAGTCGCAACCCCAGACACAACTCCAGTCGCAGACACAGCTTCGCAGATCACGACGGCTCTCCAAGGAAGGCGGGGCGCCGTCCGACAACCCTTTTCTCTCCGTCTCTTCGGATCAGGCTGCCCCGGGGCCGCAGGGACCCCAGAACGGGGCCCGCGACGTCCAGGCAGCCCCAACAGGCGTCATCCAGAGCACGCGCAGGAAACGCAGGGTGTCCCAGGAGGTCAACCTGGAGACCCTTGCTCAGAAGGCTTCAGAAATGGAGTCTCTACCATCACATGTTGTAAAGGTAAGCGATCAGTTCAATTTTAAGACGAGACAAAATGTCCATTCTGAAATCGTCTTCGCTTTTCCTCTCCGTGCCTTTCCTTTCCTGCATCTCTCTGTTCTCCTTGTTCTTTCGCTCACTCATCTGTTTCTCAGCTGTTTCCTCTCAAGCAAAAGAAACACAGAAATAACCTTTACCAGTAAAAGAACTGAGAGTTCTGAATCCGATGATTGCCCTGCAGTTTATATCGTAACTGCAAGATGGAATCCTTAATTGCGAGTATCTCCGTGAGAGCTAAAAATCTATTTTTCTAGTGTTATCCCAGGGTGTAATTGCAGTGGGACTTAGCTCTCCGAGCAAGAGCGGGAACTGGAACAAACGGCCTAACGCAACTGCCAGGAAAACTGTGCCAAAACTTGTGTTGTTTGTGATTAACATGTTGCTGGAAGAGATGCTGAATGTAATCAGCGCCCAAGAAGTATACATGACCGAGCTGCTCAGCTCTGCCTTGTGGGAAAAATCTGTAGCTAAAACAAGACTTTGCATTGTGAATATTGCCGCAGGGTAAATATAGTGCACTTCACAAACAGCTTCATGTGTGACTTTTCAGCTTTCACTCGGTGAACAAACCTGATAAATTACACCGTGTAACACGTGAAGTCATACCTTAATCTATGTTTATGCGCTGAATGTCTTGATTGTGCAACAGGTTCTGTTGGCAAACAGCATTGAGTCAGTATGTCTGTAGTTCAGCGCGGCTGTGCCCTGGATTCGCCTCGCGACTAGCTGATCATACAGTCAGTGTGTTTTGGTTACATGCCTGCACACCTCCCCCCATCCCATCAAAGGAGAGAAACTCCAGCCTGGCCTCGCCTGCCCTCCCCCCTCTATACAGGGAGGGGTGCAGGGTTGCCCTGCGTGCAGCGCTCAGCAGAATATCTCTGGTGTAGGGGCTGGAGTTTTCCACCAGTAATAATGAGCCCATATCCAGTGCAGCCACACTGCTGCATGCTTCTGCCCCCGAAGATGCAGCATGCAGTGACTGTCTGTCTTCCTGTGATGTGGTTCTTCAGATGGCCTTGAAGTTGCTCCACAGTTCATCGTTGCTGTAAAGCACACAGGCCCACTCATTATGGTTTCTCTCAGAAGAAATGTCAAGAATGCTTTTGGGGGGCAGTTCCTTTGTCGCGTATGTAAGATCTGTCACTTCAGCGCTGCACCTAACGGCGCTGTATCAAAGTGCAGACGTGCAAAATGCGCGTTCACTGAAATATGCAAAACATGGTCACTTTTATTTTTTTTAAGTGCTTGTTTTTCACAGCGGTTCATTGTTTGAGTTTGGATTCTGTCACAGGAATGTTCCTCAGGCTTGCTCAGCGCTGCATTGACCAAATGTTAATGCTCCATTTGAGTATTGACATAATTTTCTCTTTGTATTGTGTTTTTGTGTGAGTTAGTAACAAGGCTTCAGGGTTCCTTATTTACTGTATTGATTATAATTTAGCAGCCTGCCCATGTGAATTAACAGACAGCCTAGTAAATGTAGCTGAGGATTTATTGTGCTGTGGCGTGCTAAGCTGGAAAGCTAACTTATAGTTACTTACATTGTAGGAGGTTGTAATTCTTCACACCTGTTGCAAAGTAGATCTTACCAGTTCATGTGCACATCTGAAAATGTGTCACCAGAAAGTGACAGTGTGAACTGTAATGTCACGTGTCGGAACAAGGGCCTCTATAGCAAACAACAACAGGATGGGGCTGTTCAGAGCCGTTATTTATTCTCAACGAACCTTTTATTTTCTGCGTTAATTGTTTCACCCATTCTGATTTCCTTAAGGTCAAGTTAGCTTCCTCCATATAGCTTGTTTTGTCTGATCAACAGTCAAAGGTATTCAGGTTTCAATCTTGCTCTTGTTGTCATATATTAAGGAGAAATGAATTTATAAGTATTATTAAACACCTCATCCACCATCTTTATCAGGAGCCCCGCAGGCCGTGGAGTCCCACCGAGTCAGAGGGCCTGAACGCCAAGCGGCCTCGAGACGACAGCCTCCTCCCGCTTGTCATCCCCGTGTCCGTTCCGGTGCGAAGGCAGGAACCCTCCTCTCCTGACAGAGACGACGAGGCCCTGGCTTCCAGCTGGCCCCACAGGCCCTCAAACCCCCAAGACCTCGGCCGCGCCGACCACAAGCCCTCGGTCATTGTCACCCGGAGACGCTCACTCAGGAACTCCTTGTCAGAGAGCCCAGATCAGGTGAGGACACGCTCATTTTTTTTTTTGCTGTTTGTGTACTTTTATTTGTGAATGAGTAGCTTTTTATTCTCTAACACATTATTTGTTAAACTGTCAGAACAGATTTGCTAAGAATAAAGAGGTAATAGACTGGTGTTCCACTGTCTCCCTCAGTTTGTTTCCAGCCTGTCTAAACTCCAGCTATTAAATCCTTGCATTTATGCCACATCGCCCCGCCAACACACACTCCCTTCCCCCCATCCACGCTCCATGTCTCCCCTGCCCCCATTTCAGTCGTCCATACTTTTTTCCCTTTCCCTGTTTCATCTAGGGGGGATTTGGTGAACTGGTTGCTCTGTCCCAGATCGAGCAGATTATCAGGGTTTAGCAGTGCCATACTGAACATGATGTACCATATATTCGAGGGTTGGGGTGCCTTGTTCTTTCACTGTAGGATTTCTCTGGATAAATGCCTGAAAAACCAACTGTGTGAGCATGCACAGCTATTGTTGAGATGTTTTTTCTGCATTCATGTTTTAAATTGAAACATATGTATTATAGAGCACAAAGGACTTTGGTGATAAATCCAGCACTTATGACTATTTTTCCTCACCAGAATGGAGGAGCTGAGGGAGAGAAAGACGAGGATGGCAAAAAGTCCAAAAGGCGTCCCCGGCCTGAGCCTCTTTTCATCCCGCCGCCTAAACCTGGCTTATTCATCGCCCCTCCCGTCTACTCCAGCATCACGCCCTACCAGAGCCACCTACGTTCCCCCGTCCGCCTCGCCGACAACCCCCTCACCATACCCCCCTACACGCCTCCGCCAATCCTCAGCCCTGTTCGCGAGGGCTCTGGCCTCTACTTCTCCACTTTCCTGTCCTCTGCTGCAGCCAGCAGCCAGGGCCTGCCTCCTCCTGCAACACCCAAGTCTGCAACTCGCAGCCTGTTGCGCTCCAGTAAGTGAAAAAATAAAGCTCGTAAAACCTCCCTGAATTGTGCAGAGGATGTTGAAACTGTGAGAGTTCACACATGAAGCTTTGCCACGTGTAATAAGCATCTGGTAATAATTCCCCATAAATAATACCAGACCATATGCATGATCGTATAACTCTTCTGATTATGACAGAAACCTTTTCGATTATATCACTGATTGCTTTTTGTGTTGCTGCTCCTTCAGACAGCTGCGACATCACACCACCAGTTCTGTCCGCTATGAGCGAGGCCACTCCAGTCAGCATAGAGCCGTGAGTATTTCCCTCCCAGCGTCCCCAAGTCATCATCTTCCATTATGGAAAGGGTGGGTTTGGGGTTTCATTATACGGCTCCTCAGAGGCAGGCATTATCATAGCTGGAGTAGTAGTTCTGCAATCATTTATTCAAGCCATAACACTGCGCTGAATCATGAACCGTCTTGGAAGAGAACACGGACTTCTTGAAATTCTAAACCCATCCTTCACGGCATCCCTCACCACCACTGTTACCACTGGAATCTTTTGCCCTGTCATCCACAGCTAGCATTAGTGTTAGCATTCGCCCTCTGATCTGACTGCGCAGGCTAATGTCTCTCTCGATAAAAGTGCATCCTGTCATAACAACTCCGCGTTAGCTGTCAAATAGGAAGCCTTAAAGGCCTTTTGAGAACGAGCAGCAGTAAGCACATCAGAGGCCTGTGTGCTGTGTAGCGGACATGCACAGGGAATTACAGAATAATGCGGTTTGACGTGCAAATGTTTGCTAACGTGATAACCTGACTGGAGATGTGTCAGAATGGGCAGCTGTCCAGAGTTCAGCAATACGCCGCGCTGCATGTGGCGTTTGTTGACATTAAAGTTTAAATCCGTAAATTTCAATCCTGGCTGATTTGGGGACACTTTTGGTTACACTGGCAACAGTAAATGCAATTTAATATTGCAGCAAACACTTGTTGAGCTGCGACTTTATCAGAAATGCAACAGGAGAGCAACTGATGTGATTCCAGTGCAACCAGACTCGTGTGGTTTTAACCAGGAAGTCGGTCACTCTGATACATGCTACCACGCCAAAGAGCTGGAAATATTAAACATGCTTGTTGCATTTTTGACTACTGAGCCTAACCTTGATGGCAAATACACTGCGTCTCTTGTGGCTGCTTCACAATAAAAGCCACCCCGTGCTTCACGAGTTGAACACTTTTAATGCGAAGTGGCTTCTGGAGGACGATCCGTTGGCCTGTGCGGTAACTTGATACGGCTCTGACACTGTGTGAAGAGACCAAACAGTGAGGCTGATGCCAATGAGATGAAATTATGTTGGATTACATGCTGTATTGTGAACCCTCAGTCCAGCCTGGGAATGGCGGACCCCACCGCTGATAATAAAAAGACAATTACAGAACATAAATATATAATAACCATAAATAATATCACTGATTTCATGAAAATTAAGGATGATAACTTTAAATTTATCCTCAGTTAAACTCATGCAGCATATCCACAGTGAATGTAAACAACTTGAGACAAATAAGACCTTCAGTAGAACGTGGCCAACAGCCAAGTTACTCCATAAATGTAAACATAGCAGCTGATAGCTCGGATGCTTCTGAAATGGAGAGCAGCAGAGAAAAGGGAGCTTTCACGACTCCGAGGCTCCGTTTAGTTTAACCCTTAAACTGTTACTGGAGGATTCTTGTGTGGAGCTGCGTCGACAGTGAGGCGCAGCTTATGGGGGAAGCATTGTGCAAGCTGTTCAGCAGTTAGTCAGGGAGGCTTCCCATAAATCATGCTCTCAGCTGGGCTTGGTGTACTCCCAAACACAGCAGAGCCATCGCTGCTGAGCCTTTAGCAGCCCACCTTCCCTGGGGGAGGCTGCCAGAACACACACACACTCAGCTGGAAATACTGCAGGCCCACTGGAAATGCAGGGGAGGGAGGGGGCACGCTTGAAAAGGATTGTCTGCTAATACAACGCAGCGTGATTCTCACAACTATAGCACTGAGGTATCCGGTTTCAGTTGACGTGTAAGCCCGTAGAGATACGTGCATTTGTTGGATTACGCCTTTCTTCCTACTTGAACACGACCTCTGTCCCACACCGGGATGAGGATCCATTTACTTTCGGTTCAGTGAATCTAAGAAGTGCACTCTGTTTAAAACCCAAATTGTGAAAGGGATTTGCATTTTATTCATTATGCTGAGAGCGCAAGAGAGCAGTGGAACAAGCCTGAATTCAAAACAGTGCACGAATTGCAGCGCTCAACCTTCCTGTGACTATTTAAAGATCATGGCAGGAAGAAAAGCCAAGAAATCAAAATATGATCTCATAAATAAAACAAGAGCTTTACTCTTAAAGCGGTCGGATACAGATACACGTCTTGGCTGAAATGTTTAGGAGTGAATTAAAACCCCTTTGAATGGATCAAATTCAGAGCCCCGTCGCTCACGCTGATGTCCTGTTCCCAGACGGATAAATATTGGGTCGCGGTACCAGGCGGAGGTGCCAGAGCTGAGGCAGCGGTCAGCTGTCGAGCTGGATCAACATCGAGCGGAGCTGGTCTGGGCCCCGCTGACCGAACTGGAGGAGAAGCCTGATTACCAGGAGAAAGGTCAGAAAAATACCATATTTCACAATTATTACATCATCTGAAACTGCGTAAAACTGCGCATAACTGCGGAAATACAGGCAGACAGATTGATGGTGTTGGTTGCTTAGATCTTCATTTACTGTAAATCTTTCTGCATATAAATCAGGGAAAAGTGACTCCCCTTCGAGTCTCCAGCTGAAGTCTGTCATTACGCCGTCAAGTGTTTCTATATTACGTTAAGAGACTTTCAGTGAGAAGGTGCAAAACATGTCAACTCTCCAGATTCTTCTGTATTTAATTTAATATAGTAAAATGGACTCAGTTGTTATTGTTCTGCAGATCCTGCATAATAAAAAACAACAATGATAATAATAACTTTATTTTGCACCTGCTTTACAAAAAAGAATAAGATCCAGAACTTCAGATACAAACGAGATGAAGCAATGAAAATAATTACAGCAGATACCATCAGTTAAGAAAAAGCCTTACAACAGAAGTGATTCTGAAGGAGAGAACTAGAGGAGGATACTGAGTGTCACAGCCTCGATGGTAAGTGGATATTTGGACCCAGTCGAGAGGCTCAGCCAGAGGCTCTCAAGCAGCAATCAGACTCACGGGGAGTTAGCGAGTCGCAGATGTAGACAGGAGCTTCAAGGCTTTCAGAGCGATTCCTAAAATCCTCCTCTCTTTATACATGTTAACGCAGGTTAAAAGCAAGAAATGAGAGCACATTACTGTTGTTTAACTGTTTATCTCCACCATCATCTAACATTTTAACTGTCAATCATCCTTTAACGTAGCACTGGTTTTCACAAACCCACCGTTGTTTGCACTGCTAGTTGATTTTTATTTTGTATTTGTCCTTTTCTACATCTCTTCCTGTATTCTTGCTACCACTGCTCTCTGTAACAACATCATTTCCCTTGCGTGGGATTAATAAAGTTACATCTTCTCTTACTGAATATTTTAATCAGTTATCTTCTAATTCTTTCTCTCCCTTACAAGCTTAAGACAGACTGTCGGCGCTGCATGCAAACACAACATTTTAAAACGAGTTGCAGCTTTTCTCTGTTGCTCACAATCAACCATCTCTGTGTCTTTCAGTGGAAGACCTCATGCACCTGGCCTGCTCCAGCGTTTTCTGTGGAGGAGGCACCAACCAGGAGCTAGCCCACCATTGTTTGTACGAGTGCAAAGGGGACATAATGGTGAGCGCAGCAGAACGATCCGCACTGACTGACAAGGCAGAGATTTCCACCATTAACGGCAAAATGACTGGAAGCTGTGTTCTGTGCAGACCGAGTCAGGTTTTCTTCTAACCCACACTCGCTCGCCAAAGCTGTATTCCTACTGATATATCTGGTGTCATAACTCTGTTTTTAAGTGGTAAATTCTTGATATGTAATAGACGTTTTAAAAAGTCATTCAGATTTAACGTTACAGAGGCTTCGAGGAATGGATGAAAGAAGAAAATTATAATAGATGATGGTCACTTTTAATGGGATTATTTTTATTTTCCCACAGTCAGAAATCATTTTCAGCTTGAATAAGAAAATGCAAAGCGTCCTGCACAGTCACACTCATTATTTCCAGTCTTTGTTACTGCACAGAAGAGTAATTCACCAATCAGAGAATTCATATGCACTTAAGTGACAGGGTTATTAAGGGCTTGCACACTAATGTGATCTCTTGTTATATGAATGAGAGGGCCGGTTTCCTTAATTGGGGTAAAGGAAACACCTGACTAACTGCTGGTGAAACCGGTTTTCTTGGCCTCATAAACCCTTAATCTGGCCTGGTTTTTGCACACGTGCGAGTGACAAAGGCTCCACGTGGTCGTGTTGTGACAGGCGTGAGGTGGATTGAAAGAACAGATCATCATCCATAAAAGTGCGTCCTTGCATCAGAAATAATTAACTCAACCAGGATAGACACACGTCAAGGTGTAGCTTCGTTTCTCAGTGATGCACTGACAGTCCAGAGCAGGTAGGAGAATAAAAACCTGATTACTGACCAGCTGCATGAAAACACCAGGTTTAGAGTAATCAGGCCGTTGCAGTGCACGTACGCGTGTCCTCCAACTTCCTGCCTTAACTTGATCTTTTCCACTAATCTGGTTTCTTGTGCGCATGTGAACGTAGTGATCGAACGCCTTTGCTCTCAGTGATTACTGCGCGGAAGTGACTGAAACTCTGCGGTGGCCTGAGATGACTAAGATAGTGAAACCTTTTGGTTGTGTAGCCAGAGTGATGCCACGGTGTCGAGCAGAGGAGCCGCACATGCTGCCCGTGAGCTGTGATGCGCAGGCTCAAAAGTTAAACCGCTGCTTGTTTGATTGGCGATTAATAATCTAAACATCGATGTCCAGCTTGTCGTTTGTGAGGATTTGCTGCTGTCCTTCTATCTTATGCAATCAGAAACTGAGTATCTTTGGTTTTTGGGCTCACTGGCAGACAAGACATTTGAGCACCCCAGGCTTTAGGAGACCATGACGGGTATTTCGTTTTGTAAACCCAGAGATAAATCGATAAAGAAAATAATCCTTCATTGCAGCCTGATAGAGTGTTACGCTGCTGTAGCCATGCTCTACTTTGAGATACAGAAAGAAAAGGGCAGGTTTTTACCAAACATGATGATGAGGAGAAAGATTTCTACCTTTACACAGTGTATTACCATTGTTGTAATAATATGAAGTCTGCATACACACGGTCAGTTTACACATGTCTTAGCTGCACTTGAAACCATCTTGAGCAACAGGATAAAACATCTAGGTCATAAATGTGCCTGAGGAAGGTCAGAAGAAGTCATGAGGAAATCCGATTGGTCAGACGGGAGCTCCACCTACACTGGAGCAGTGATGTTTCCTGTGTCTCATGGCTGTTGCATCACTGTCAGACCGCTAATTACTCATCATCAGGGCTGCTTCAGCTCGCAGTGCAGATATTCAAGGTTGTAATCCTGACAACAAAAAAAGAAAAGAAAGGGTTTGTTCTGTGCTGCTTGTGATAATGAGGCTCAACAGCGGTCACTGTGAAACAGTATGAGTTAAACATTTGTTGTTATTAAAGATCATTGAATGAGCAAAGGGAGGGTTAAATGGCTACAGCTGCATGCTGGGATATTAAAAGGAAAAAAGAAAGCATCTCAGAATAGCCTCGCTGCACAAATCTTAGCTGTGAGTGAAGTTAATTTGACTTAATTTAAATGATGAGGAGCGGCTGCGACTCAGTTATTTTCTCAATTCTTTGGTGTATAAAACACCAAAAAAGTGTGAAAAATACTTTATAGCGCTCAAAGAGATTCCTTCAGACATCTTGTTTGGTCCAAACAACTGCCCATTATTTATAGATATTATGTTTTTTAAAAGCAAATTCTCACATTTGAGAAGCTGGAAGTATCAAACATTTTTACTTAAAAATCTTTAGCTGCCATTTCATTTTCTGTTTCTAATAATAATAATAATAATAATACACTATATTCATGCACCACTTTTCAAACAAAGTTTACAAAGTGAAAAATATGAATGAGCTTTTAGATACTGGCAAACAAAACATGTTGACATATCTGTGGCACCTACTCTTTCTAAGTGCTGAAATCATGCATGTCTTGTTTTGTGACCGTCAGTGGATCTAGTTTCAGGTGAATTATTTGATGCTGATCAGAGAGAAAGACTCTGTGTTTACAGTGTAGTGACTTCAGCACTGATCCTAAATCAGCACAAGCTGGAGGTGGCCTGCAGCCTGTAATGGTAGTACTGGTGGAGATTTCAGGCCCCAGCGACCAGCACTGGTCCAACGTTGTCAAGGAAACTACGGAGGGGAGGTGAGGCGGGGGGTGGGGGGGGGCGTATGTGTCAAAGCGCCCACTCTCTGCAGCAGTCCGGCTCAAACCGCCGTCCCTCAACATTCATGCAGTCAGACAGCTTCCTCTCAAAGAGCACAAAGTTGATTCTTATTTTTACGAGTTTGGGGGGGAGCGTGTTCATGGTGGAGTGCGCTCGAGGTGCTCGATCCGTGCAGGAGGAACGAGAACGATGGTTGTCTCCCCCCCCCACACACCCCCCACCCCGGTTACCTGTGAGCACATCGCTTGGCTCCGAGCTTTTACGGGTTTGGAAAGCACAAATGAGACAAGAGTCAGCTCGCTTGGCAGGAGCAACCCGCCGTGTAAAGTCTCATAACACTCACCGCTGCGCAGCTTAATGAGCGATGTTTGTTCACTTTCCAGCAATGATGCCAGTTTGTTTGTTTTTCAGGCTGCGCTGTCCCTGCTGATGCTGAGGAATCCCATTTACCCCAAGTCTCATCATCTGGTGAACTACCACTACTCAGGTATTTAAAACACCTTTTTTTACCCATCGTAATGAATGTGTTGGATTTAAGCCCCTTCTCACACATGCAGTCTATCCCTGACGTGTTCAGGAACATTTCCTGCATCGAGTCATGTGTGAACGAACACAGGGATCGATATTCAGGGAAATGTGTACCAACGATTTCACACCTCAAGACCGAGTAACATCTCAGGGGGAACTGCTGGTTCAGATGTCTGCCTGACAGATTATCCCAGTAATTTACTGGGAGCTATGTGTGAAAGAGGCTGAACTCGATGATTATCTATAGAAAGTCGACTATTTTGAAACAAACAAAAATGCCAAACAACAAAGCTTCCAGTTAAGAGGATTTGCTATTTTTCTCAGCGATGTGACATGAAATTTAAATTTGGATTTCAGTCTGGTGAGCGGTCAATGATCAATAGGGATCAGCCGTTTTTCCGCCATTCGGACATTTTCTGGAGTTAATTGGTAAAGGCAGGCAGGTCAATAATGAACATAACTGTCGATTGCAGGCTTAGATTTGCTGCACCAGCGTTGTTCTGCCACACAAACTTGACTAAATCGATTCTGAAATAACAGTCTGCCATCAATTATGGCCGTATGTGATAAACTCCACCCAGCTGGAGTTCGTACGCTCGGAACAAATGCTCACAATCAGTTGAAAAATCCTCATTTCAGCCGACTTGAATTGTGAGCGTTTGTGTTTGTGCCACAGTTTTTCCCTCCCTCTTACCGCCGAGCAGCGCCTCCTCAGAGCGACGGCAGCTGCAGCAGTGAGAGCGTCCGGGTCGCGGCGGCCGGGGCAGGATTGTCGGGGTTAAGGCGATGAGGGAAGGAGGGGAGTGGGGAGGGGTTTTACAGCATGTGGTTAATCCCAAGCAGAAGACAGGGGAGCCATTGTTTATCGAGTGATGTGTGTGTGAGGGGGGGGAGGGCGGGGGTGGGTTTGAACTCTCCACGCATGCAGAACATCGTCTGGAAGCAGATAACTTGAGGAGTGTTTTTCTAAACCGGCCATTAACATGCTGCATCTTCCTCCTCCTTGAATCTCTCTCTGCCTCCCCCTCCTCAGGATCAGACAACTGGACCGCAGCCGAGAGACGGCAGTTCAACAAAGGCATCACCGCTTACAAGAAGGACTTCTTCATGGTGCAGAAACAGGTATGTTGTGGTTTTGCGCATAAGAGCAGGAAAATAAAAAGTTAGTTCTAGTCTAGTCCACGTAGGAGCTGTGGGAGGGCCGATTCGATTTCCTCTACCGACTGTTTACAAGCCCAAAAAAAGACCTGACTCTGGGTGGGCGGGGAAAGGGAAACACAGTCACTCTGGAACAGTGTTTCCTCTTTATTTAATTATCTGCAGTGTCACAGTCAATTATTGCTTTTCCACAAGGCTGCAAAACTATTTAATTTTCTTGTCTAAACCACTTCAGTTATCAAGGGCGAGATTTTTTTTCCAAACCACCAGATTAAAGGCGTTTAAAATTGGATTTATGAATGTGCTCGAGGCCTTTGTTGTTGTTGAGGCTGTTGCATTTGCCGCAATGAAGCTTCTCAAAACAGATCTAATATAAGTTTATGACAACCCCGATTCCAAAAAAGTTTCACGCAGTGTAAGAAGTAAATAAACAGAATTAACAGAATTTAATCATCTGCAAAAGGTTTGACAAAGTGTTCCTGAGCCCATGTAGTAATATCCTTTATCCAATCATGTGTTCACAAAGTGGTGAACGATTGAACCTTTCCAGGATGCCCCTTTCATCCCCAATTACCTGTTACCAATGAACCAGTTTACCTGTGGAATGTTCCAAACAGGTGTTTTTGGAGCGTTCCACATCTTTCCCGGTCTTAAGCTGCTCCTGTCCTAACTTGTTTGAAACATGTTGCTGCATTGTTGCATGTTAAATATATTGTCTTTGTACTGTTTTCAATTGAGTATAAGTCAAAAAGCATTAGCAAATTACCACATTCTGTTTAATTCATGTCGTACAAAGTGTCCCATGGTATCTAGAAAGGACATTTATTCACGTGGGGTGCCAAAAATACAGAAAACAATACAAAACACACTGAACAGAAACAGACAGAGCACAACAGAAGCTGCACTTCATCTGAGGTTGCTCTGACTTCTGTATTTCCTCTCCACAATGTTTGCTTTTCAACAGTGTCGGACTGCACTTCACGAACGTTGCACGCTGAATAACGTGCACTGACATGTAAGAAATAAAAAAAAGAGGAATTACAGCCCCATTAACAGGGAACGTGTGTGTGTGTGTGTGTGTGTGGTGCACAGGTGAACACCAAGTCAGTGGCGCAGTGCGTGGAGTTTTACTACACGTATAAGAAACACGTCAAGATCGGCCGCAACGGGACGCTGACCTTCGGCGAGGCAGAGCCCCTCGACAGCAGGACCACCGAGGAGGAGATGGACCACAAGGTCAGTCGCGTGTTTAGTCTATAGCAGAAACAGATGTGTTGTTGTTGCTGATGCGTCGACGTAAAGCTGCTCGTTTCAGGGAATTCAGCCTCCGTTAGGAGAATGAGGACAGAGCAGAAAAAAGCTGGTACAAAATATGATTTTCAGTGATTTTGCTGAAAGATAAACGTTTACAGGCTTCTGCACAAACAGGTTTAGGGGCATTTTCTCAAGTCTGCAGGCGCTTATGGGACCGGGTGTCTCGAGTTAACCTGGTTAGAAATGAATGCGAGAGTTTAACTGCAGGGTGACGTGAGTAAAAGTGTAACAGCAGATGTGAAACTGCGACGTTTCAGATCAGAAATAACACCACTCAGAATACCTACGCTGATCGCTTGAGTCTTGAATGCACCATTTTTTGTATATCATCTAATAACATGGAAGCACAGTTTGGAAGGTATCGTGTGTGACACTCCACTCGCTAGCATCTCGCTGTAAGTCCCTCCTGGAGGCGTCTGTCTGACACGTACGCTCTCCTTCCCAGCAGGGCTCTCACAGATTGGAGCCGCAGCGGGAGGAGGACAGCAGGAAGTGGGAAGGGTCAGCTGACAGGAAACAGGAAGTCGGCCCCACGAGGGTGACACACACGCTGCAGTCCACCGACAATGTGAGTGTGAAATTGATCGTCAGCTCTGCATGGGAAAGGAACTCCTGAATGAATGGAGAAAAGGAATAGATAAGGGGGTGAATGGTGTGTGTGTGTGTGTCTGCTGAGTTACTGTAATGGCCCAACAATAAGAGGACTCCACCTTTTCCAACACCTGTTTTTGGAAAAAGTCCCTTTGAAGATTGAAAAAACAGTTTCAGGCTTTCTTGTTGGGAAAGTTTCCTTGAGATACTGACAGTTGAAGGATCAGAGTTTTCAAATACAATACAATACAAATACTTGTCCAAGCATCTATGGTCTTTATGAGTCACACACACACACACACACACACACACACACACTCTCTCTCCTGTCAGGGCTCTTGGAAGCGATGGGAGTGATTTTCTCTCGCCATTTTCAAACTGTCTTTTTGAGCTCGCCATCGTGACACCCAGTGACGGCGGTAATTCTCTGCAGCTTGACAGATAATTCGGTTCCTGGTGTGTTCCTGCAGCAGAGATGTCGGGAGTTGCTTTTGGTTAGTTTTCCCACATGATGACTTAATTTCCTCTGTGGCAGCAAAGCCGTCCCACAAGCTGTCACAAACTCCCGTAGCTTTAATTCAGGCTCTTTAAAGCTGTTAGGACTAACTCACTAAAAATGGGCGTGATGAAAGCTGCTAGCTTAGCACCATTATGGCTACAAACAACCCATAATGCAAGAGTCTCTGTAGGAGGCAGTACATGCTGTTCAAATCAGATGCTATGAATCCAAAACAGCCCTTATTTTTGTCACACCTGATTTCCAGAACAAATATTGTCCTATATATGCGGCCTCATTGATAAAAAACTCAAACATGCATAATCATGAAAACAGAGCAGACTCTGTTAAAGGATGTGATATGTACACACGTGCATTCATATTCATATATGCAGACACCCTTAAACCTGCGTATGCTCACATATGCATGAAAGTGAAGTAAGCAACAGCCTGTGAGGAGAGGTAGGAGGCGAGAAGCCAGTACAGACCTGAAAACTGCAGGCACAGGGACCAGGATCACACTGAACACACCAGGACGTTATTTAGGAATAAACCTCTGCAAGCTTTTGTAGTCAGAAACCTCAGCTGGCCTCATCAGACTTGACACGTTTGTCCTTTTGAACTCTGCCCGACTTGTCCTGGTGGACGGGTGTTGGGTTTGCTGCCCCCTGCTGGATATTTCAGGGGAGTTAACATGGCTGATAATCTGATCCTCTTTGGATTGTGTAACTCCATTATGTCAGTCGGCAAACAATGAGTTGACAAGATACATTTACCGCCGTTGCTCCCGGTGCATGTCAGAATTTAGCACACATGATAAGTTGTTTGTTAAAGTAACAGGCCGAGCTTGTTTTCTGAAACTGTGTCCACATTTCTGTTAGCTGGCACATGCTCGGAGGCTGTTGTAACACTATCCTCCATAAAAAAGTGCTCGTAAAGTCGCTTCAAGCTCATTTCTTCTGTCCTAATTGCTCACAGTGACTGCGTTAAACACGTTTCATGTTCATCACACCTCTCACTTTCACTGTGTGTGCAGCCTGGAACCGTCCTGATCATGAAAGGCCAGGAGGACCAGCCGCTGTCCCGGGTCATCCACCCCCCTCATCCGCCCCCTCCCAGCTCCAAATCGCGCTACGATGACAACGCACGCAGGAGCAGCCCTTCGACGGGCAACAAAGGCGCAGCCGGTCAGGAGGGAGAGTTCCCCTGCAAGAAATGTGGCAGGTCAGCGATCAGAAATGTCACAGCAGCCACTGGTGTTGATGGAGACGCCGGCACGGCTCTGTTTGCTTACGCACGGCCGACAGCGGCTGCAGCCATTTGAGTTGCATAAGTGCCCTTCGACTGAACTAGCTCGATATAAAATACAGAATTTGTGCAGGAAATATTGCCACTGCTAATGCCCATTTGGAATATGTGTTGGTAAACAGAGGCAAGTGTCTCACGGTGTTTGAAAGGACCAAACCATCCTGCCACGTTCTGGTTAAATAACAGTCCGTCCTCTGGCAACACCGGGCCTGTTATTGCCAACTGTGTCCTAGCAACGGAAACACAGAGGAGATACGGCACATTGCACCTCCTGTCAATGCAGCTCTGCCCGGTGATATGACAAGAGCTTCACTCACCCTCTTAAATACTTACCCCGCTCAGAGCGCGCTCGTTACAGATTAGACGCCGCTACAGAGGCTGCTGGATGATGGCGCAGCATATCCAGCCGGGCTTATTAGCCATTAGAAGTCATTGAGAAGATTCTGGATTGCATAATTTGGGGAAGGTTTCAGTCTGGGTGCAGATGGCTGCACATTTAATGTAGCTACAGACCCACGCGCTGTGATGTTCACCCAGCTCTTATTTCCATGCATCACACCGAACCATGAGCAGAGACAAAGAGAGTAATTGCTATGATAAAACTACTGACATGCAAAACAGAGGATGTGTAAGAGCCCCGTGCTGAGCGATGATGAGCGCCTGTTTTAGCACCCAGTTTAACCCAGAGTGTTACTGCAGTATATCATAATTAAACATGATGAGTTGGCATTTATTTTAGTGCTTTCTATCCATCTTTTGGATAGAAACTCTAGATGAGTCTTAATCTAAACTAAACTAGTTTTGAATAAACATGAATGCAAACTGTATGGAATAATGGAATTTCCAGTAAAATGCTTGCAGCTTGTGAGCGAATGAAACAGCTTCACGTGTTGTCGACGTGTCTTAAACGCCTCGTCAGTTCAGGCTTCGCATTGTTGGACGTTATAAAACAGGAGCAGAGTTGTCCATCGAACAGGTTATTGAAGCGATGAGAGTTTAAACGGTGATTGCGCAGCGAGAAGCGAGGCCAGCTTCCCACTGGTCTTTAATTCATTATTCATTTCGAACAGCTTTAAGATAAGTTTTCAAATCCATCACTGATGCAGCCTGAACTGACGGCGCCGCCGCTGCAAGAAACGTTAATGTGACGGACAACGTAGGTCTGAATGTTCCACGTCTGAGCTCCTCCTCCTTCTCTCCTGCAGGATTTTCTACAAGGTGAAGAGCCGCAGCGCCCACATGAAGAGCCACGCCGAGCAGGAGAAGAAGGCGGCGGCGCTGCGCCAGAAGGAGGCCGAAGAGCGAGCCGCGGCGAAGGCGGCCGCGGAGGCCGCCGCCCTCCTCGCCGCGCGGCAGCAGAACGGCACGCGGCAGGCGAGCGGGGACAGCACCAACGACGACTCGTCGGACGGGGAGGATGAGGACGATGAGGACTGGCAGTGAGAGGGAGGACACGCGTCCCGACTGCACCGCGCGGCGCGGCGTGCTCTCGGCGATGGGAGGAGGAAGCGTTTAAGGAAAGAAGAATCCCTCCTGTGGACTCTCTGTATATTTTGTGGAACAAGAAGACTTCCGTTGCTTGGCACATTCAGGGACAGATTTCCTCCCACGTATGTGTTTGTGAATGTGTGGACTGAGTGTGTGTGTGTGAGACTGTGTGTGTGCGTGTGCTTTTCAAAACTCGCCAACGGCCCTTTACTCGGCTTGAAAAGCTTCTTAAGAGTTACCTCTCTTGGTCACAGGGCTCGGTCAAATCAAAGCCATGCCGCCTCTCTCCCTCGGCGCTGTCCCGCTCTCCACGCCAGGCTGCGGCCCGCCCTCAGCACTTCGAGTCTCGCCCTCAGGCGGGCGCGGAACTCCCCGGACCCCTTCCCCCCCACCCCCCCGCTCAATGAGCCACAGCACGCGCTTGCTTGAACGGCGTTCCCAACTGGATGACGTTTTGGCGACACAGACGCTGAAATCTGACAGCTGGGGCGAGCGCGGCGAGGCGAACAAACGGAGGGACGTGCTGTTAGCTTCTCTGCTCGAGGATGGATGGATGGATGGATGGATGGATGGATGGCATGTGCAAACTGTTGCCTTTGTTTCGCCGCTCTTCTGCACTCAAGGCTGCCAAAAGCTTTCTCAGACGCATGTTGCGCACCGAATGGGTTCCCTCTCTCTGTGAGCGTCGTTCATTTGGACTTCAGTTCTGTGAATCCCTCCTCAGTCACTTTTTATAGTTCCCGGTTTGTTCCTCACTGTTGATGCCTTGGATGTTTTGATGCTTTTTATCTTGAAATGACAATCAATTTTACACTGTTGTTGTTGCTTTGTTTTTTTTTTTGTTTTTTTTTTTAATGAATATATATATACAGGTAAACGTTACTTTTTCTGCCTGTGTAGCTATGTACGGTTGTTGTTGTTTTTGTGAATATTATTGTTGATGATTATTAATATTATTATTGTTATTATTATTATTATATCCTGGTTTTGGCTGCAATTTAATTGAGCGCTTTTCCGTACTTGTCTGTAGCTTCTTTTTCTTTTTTTTTTTCTTTTTTATTTAAACAAAAAACAGAAATAATGCTACTCGCTGCCTGTTTTAACTGTGAGATTTTTTTTGGAAGCCAGAAATGAAGAAAAGGCAGAAACGTATGTGCAATAGAACAAGATGACCCCCCCCCCCCCGTTTCCAGAGCGTCCGAGCCCTCCCTCCCCTCCCTCTGTGTCATGCCTCTGACTGACTGCTCTGGATGCCTCTCCGTCAGCCCTGTAACTGATAGGAGGC